>VDFB02270651.1:370898314-371204693 GCA_007258455.2 Sequoia sempervirens
TATCAATGCCTACACTTAATTACACATCTTGGAAAATGTGTCCTAGGTTTAGGGCTTAGGACCCATTTTCCCACGGGTGAATGGGTCCTCATTAAGTCTTGGATCCCATTTTTTAATATGTTTTTGGCAGCATTTTAATTATCTTAATTCAAATTGTAAAGGTCGGCTTGTGATGTTTAATTGTTGGGTAATTAAGGAAACATCTAACATTAAGGAAACTTTCACAAGAGAAAATATTATTGTCAAGAACATTGAACAACAGATTTATCAGTCATCTACAACAACATTCAAGATCCTATCACGATGTCAAAGTTATTTGTATTTATGATTTTTTTGGAGCTAACATTGTGATGTAGGTTTCAAGCATTCAAGCATCAAATCAACTGTCAAATCAAGCATCCAATCAAACCATTTCATGCAACACCCAATACTTAGAGTGATGTGTTAGACTCCAATCCTCTAAGGGAAGCCATTAAAGGGTTTGGTGAGGTGTAACAAGCTTTTTTCATTTATCAATTCCTTCATTTTGTCATTATTTCATTATCAAGGTTTAATTACCAAATCAGGGTTTGACCAAGGCAAAGCCCTATTAACCCAAAAATAAACATGTTTCCCTCTCTTTGTGTATGTGCAAATTTGCAGGTAAAGAAGGATTGAAGATTGATCAAAAGAGAAATTTTGCAAATTTTTCAACATTATCATCAAGCCATGAAAACTCAAATATTGAATTCATTTCTGGATTTCCGATAGTGAAACATGGGGAAAACAACATCTCAATTCCTTCTCTAGAGGACCCCCGAAGTTGTGGAAAAACCTTGTACAAAGACCCATTTTCCCCAGGGTGAATGAGGATACTCAACACCCATTTTTGGTGACAGGTGCACAATATTTTAACCTTCTCAGATCTTCTGGAAGATTGTTGTTTCCATTATTATTATGCTTTAAATATGCATTTCAAGTTTTACATTGCATAATTGAGTTCATTAAGAATTTTTAGTTTATCTCTTGAAAATGCATTTCAGTCATATTTATCATTTTCCATCATAAGGGAAACAATAGATCTTCCAATAGGGTTGACTCGCTTAAGGGTTGAAAGTCAACCCTACCTTTGGGAGGTCTCATTTCCTAATGAAACTAGAAAAGTGTAAGTGTTCTAAGATCATCATTTCACATTGATCACCCCACTTACATTTTGCTATGTTTCACAGTCATTAACCAAATTTTACAAAATATAACCTCACTTCAACAACAAATCTCAACTTTGAACCAAAACCAAAATGGACAACCATTGCAATATGTTAAAAGAATCCTATTGTCACATAAAATTGTACCCTACTGAACAAAATTTTAGTGTTCTAATGACACAATGGAAACAACCTCAAGGTGTGGGACCTTGCACAAATGAGGTTGAATCTCCAGAGAAGGCCAAATTCCTCTTCTAAACTAAGTGCAAATCTATTAGTCTAACCCAACACATGAAAACCCTATCACTACTTTACTCTAACAACTCACAAGGAAAAGAGATAGAAAGATAATATAAAATGGAAATAGAGGTGGTACACCAAAATAGAAATTTATTTCTTATTATCTCATAACAACATAATACATCAATGAAACGACTAAAACACATACTCAAACATGAAAGTAAAGAGATTTTACTCAAACATGCAAGAGATTGCAATGATAATAGTTGAACTTTATTAACATAAATCTTATAAGCAATATTTAAAATGGAAGAATGAAAAAAATGTAGTATCTACAAGAGAAAAACCCTAGAGAAGCCAAAGGAAGAAACCTTAGAAAATATACAAGTGTTGATTGCATAGATCAAGCATAACTTAGATGAATACAACTCAAAAGCTAACACATCTAGTGTTAGCAGTCGAAGAGATCTGATCAAGGAAATATCTGTTGTGAGATCCATGCCAAGAAGAGCCTGGGGATAAATAAGGTTTGCACACCATCCCCCCTTCCATAAATATTTTCCTAAAAGTCACCCAAATCCCCCACAAAATTAGGGATATGAGTATGGATCTCATCAAAAGGAATAAAGTAGCAACAATGAATGAGTATGGCCACCAAAATTCCACTTGCAAGAGTCAGAGAAAGCATTAATATTGTCCTTGAAGTCCTAAAAATCAAATCTAGGTGCTCAAAAAGTGATTCAAACATTAATGGCGTCATCCAAAAAACACACAAAATTTGCAAGAAGGTTGGGGCGTCAGGCCTGAAAATAAACCTTTGCTTATACATTAAATGGTCTAGCAAAAGAGCACATTTTTTGGGAATCGGGCGTCGAGCTTGCCTCATACCACATTCTTAGAAGAAAGGATGAGGAAAAGTTAGAATCCAAAAATCGCAGGTAAGAGAGAAGGCTTACCCTCAAAATCGGAAGTAAGGGTGAAGGCTTACCAACAAGATCCAAAAAATTGACACAGCTAAATTTTTTGAAAAAAGCTTTCAGGGAAAGGGTGGTTGGAAGAAAGGTTTACCTCCTAAAAAGGAAAGGAAAAAGAAAGACCAAAATCCCATAAGAAATAAACGTTCAAAAATCTAGAAGAAGTCTTACCTCTTACTTAAAGAAGGTAAGAGGTAAGAGGGAAGCTCGAACCCTAAAACTTGAAATGAGAGGTAAGGGTTAGTGCTTACTTCTGAAATTGGAGGTAAGAGTTAGGGCTTACCCACAAAATTAAAAAATTCACACTTAGTTAAAATTTTGAAAAAATATTTTGAGGAAAAGGGAAGGAAGGTGAGAGGCTTAAGAGGAGTGGGAGGAATGAAGATGGGAAATAGAGTGATGGAGAAGGCATGTAGAAAATCAAGTAAGCAACAAACCGAAAGTGTGAAACCTCAAGACTTAGCCAATTTTAGGAACCTTCAAGGAGAATTCATGCAAGATGGCCCATGTAGGATCTCTCAAATCAGTTATTAATTATGGGTCATCTAAGGGTTGCATGAAATGTCAACATTTTTGGAAACTTCTGTGGTGTGAATGCCTGCTAATCATGAAATTTAGGGGCCTTATCCATCCATTGGGCATAGAGTCATGAAGGGGATTTACAAAATTATGCCTCCAAAGGGAAAAACAAAATATATGCAGGCCTGCACTTGGAGAAAAGCATGGAAACTAGGAACATACATTCTCTTAAGGAGAATGTAGGGTGTACAAAAGCACTTCATGGAAAGCATGATATTTACAATATGTACATGAAACTCAAAGCTCATCTATAAAAAAAAGTATCCCTTTTTCATGCTTAATTTTGGAATAATTAATATTAAAATGAGATTAATTATGCCTTGATTTAGTGTTGTAATGTGTTTTACAACTTCACATTAAGTTTAGAACCCTTCTTAATAAAATGGACTTAATTGTGCATTATTTAGGGTGTTGTAAAGTGTATCTTTACACTTTCACACTAATCTAGGTATTTTTTAATTAAATGAGTTTAATTTTCCTTAATTAGCCCCTTTAATTCAAATCCAAGCCTAATTAATTGTAAATTCCAAGGGATAAAACTTGATATTCATAAATGATATTAAACAACACTTAATTTTTTAAGGTGTGTGCCCTAGGTTAGTGACCTAGGACCCATTCGTAACCTAGTGAATGGGTCCTCACTAGATCCTAGGACCCTATTTTCATATGATCTTTCACATTGTCTGAAGTGTGTCATAGCTAAGTGAGCTAGGACCCATTTGCCACATGGAAAATGGGTCCTCACTTAGACCTAGGAACCCTCTTTGAAATATGTTTTTGGTGGTATTTTAATGATTTCAAATCCTATATTTGATGTCGGCATGTGATATTTGAATTTTAGGAATTAATGTTATGTATAAATACAAGGTTATTTCACTGTGTTTCATAACTAAGAACCTAGCAATTTTGCTTCAAGCATCCTAAGATTTCACAAGAGCATTGATAGAGCATTCAAGACCATTTATAAGGTATTCAAGGGAAAAATTATTGAAGATTATTGCAGCAATCAAGATTCATTTCATCATTTCAAAGGAATAGTGCATCATTCATGTTGTTGAGCTAATATGTTGATGTAGCATTGAAGATCAATTCAAGCATATTCAAGGCATTGTTTCTAATCAAGTGTTGTGATCAATATCTACATTCATTGAGGCCACTTCATGCAAGATTGTTGATTTGTACTCTAAGGTTTCAATTAAGGTGTGGTGAGTTGTAACATTGCATTTTTTCATTCATCATTCCTTTTATGCATTGTTCCATTTCAAGGTTTAATTACCAAAATAGAGTTTGACCAAGGAAAATCCCTATTCCCTAACAAAAAAAAAATTCTCTCCTTTGATGTGTGATTGCAGGTTTTAGGTTGAAGACCATTTGAAGAGAAAAAATGGAGAAAATTGCAAAGTTGTCACCTTCTTGAAATATCATGGAAATTGAGCTACATAGTTTATTTCTGGGTTTCTGACAATCTCCAACAAGGATCTAGGAGTGCAAACACCAAAGAATAGAAGCAAAAAATTGATTTTCTAGAACTAGGTAGCCATGAGATCTAATTCAATGCAAAGTAGCCATGACAAATTGTAACCATAAATCAAAACAACAATGGTCAACCTTCACAATAAATTAAAGCCAACCCATTATCCCTGGAGATATTGAGAACACAAATTTCATAAGGTATATAAGTTCCTAGATTTGAGAAATATGGTGGGAAAGGAGATCGTGTTATCCATGTTCCCACTTATATAGCCCTATGTATTGATTTCATCTTTGAAAATAAGCTCTTGGATAAACTATTCCCTAGGTCATTGAAGGATACTTCTTTAGAGTGGTTTTTCTCTTTACTGAATAATTCAATTGGCTCATTTAATGTGTGTATTGATTCCTTTTACAGCCACTTCCACATTCACATGGGTCCCAAGATGACCCTAGATGATTTAATGACATGCAAGAAAAAGGATGATGAAAAGGTTACTGATTTCATAGAACGTTATCAAATGTTTTATTCACAAATAAACATTGAGATTCCTAATGTTGACCTTCATTGAATTCTTATTGCCAATTTACAAAATAAAATCCAAACCAAGCTCAAGATGTTGAAATTTTCATCTTTCACACAGTTATGTACAACTCTTCGTGATTATAAGAATAAAGCTTATGGTCATGATGTGAAAAATCCCCCTAGTCGTCCTGAAAATTTTGAATCTGCAACTCAAAATAGCTACCAACCTTTCAAGAAATAGAATAGGGGCTTTTTACAACTTAATTCCCCTCAACCAAATCAACAAGTTGATAACCATGTGGCTTCTCTAAAGACAACAAATCCTTTTGCTTTTGGGGATAGGAATAAAAATTTACCCCTCTACCCGACACCCTTCACAATATCATGTTGGATCTCATAGAAAATAATATGCTTTCTTTAACTCCTTTTTGAGCTCTTGATCCTAATAAACCATTACCCACAAGCTATAGACCAAATTCTTATTGCCATTATCACTGAAAAATGGACATGATACAAAATATTGTAAATGTCTTAAACATCTTGTGCAAGACCTCATTGATTCTAATCATCTTCTATTTGGAGGTGTGAAAGGTAATAAGTTTGTAGATCCTCCTAACCAAAACTTACAAATATTTACAAATCCCATGTTGAAACACACTATTTCATTTGTCAAAGCTAGTGAAATAAAGAATGATGTGATGAATGTTGACACGGATGATGAAAAGATAAAAGATGAAACTGTGGATGAACCAGCTGAAGTAGTGGCATTTATTGAAGCTAAACCTCATAAGGGTTCAACCAAGATTCCTCTTGATTTTTATTTTTCACAAAAATACATACTTAAACATGCACCTGATGGTCCTCTTTACATAGTTGGAAGAATCAATGACAAACCTACTAATGAGATATTAATTGATCTCGTCTGTGTAGAGAATGTGATTACTAAAGAATTCTGATTTGTGAATGAACTCTATCAAGATATATATGATCAACCAAAAGCATGGATCAAAATGCATAATGGTTTTTTTTCCTTGCGATTGGCTCGATAAGTCTCCCTCTAAAATTTGGACTAAAAACATTAAATGTCTCATTCATCATCATCTCATCATTGAACCAATTTCATGTGAAGTTAGGCTATCCATGGCTTCGCTCCATGAATTACATCCCATCAGTTGTACATAAATTTTTAAAGTTTCCCTTTAGCAATGAAACCTTTACTGTACATCATAGTGACTTTAATCCTATGTCTTCCCATGGGAAATTTTCATTGGATTTCTTTTGGCCTAAGCCTATTGAACCTATTAGACCTCATGAGGACTAATTTTTCAAAGCATATTGAAAGTTTAAGGTAAAACACATAGCTAAATTATCCCTTAGAAACATGCCTCCACTAGTGATTGAGCCACCTATCCTTGATGAGCCAATGATTGAGCAAAAATACCTTCCAAATATCCAAGAGCAACCTATGAAAAATCATCCTACCATTTCATAAAAGAAACCACAAGACAACCAAAGCAATCTCGTTGTGCCTCCTAAAGTCAAACAAGTTTACAAAGCTAAAGAGAAAGTGGTTGAACAACCTCCCATGGTTCCGTCCATTCCTCCCCTAAGGGAAGAAAATAAACCTATGGTTGACAAACCCACTCCTAAACATACCCAAATTAACAATAGATTGAAATGAAATCAAAATGATAGAGTGCACAGGCATATACATCATGCTATTGCTCGTATCTTATAAACTAAAGAAGAAAATAACAACATAGAAAATCAAAATCTGAACTTTCTTGAAGCAATGCATGATGATTGTATACCCTTACCGCAACATAAACAAGAAACTTCTAGAGACATTATCATTCAACCTCCTGCTGTGATTAATTTCGATGATGACATCATCATTGATATTGCAAAGATTGAAAAACAAGTGCATAATGAATTGAATTCATTGTTCTCCTCTTCCACAAGCTTAAATGACAATTCTCCTAAAAAGAGTGTTGAACTTGGTGCTTCCCCAAGTTTGAAACTTGTCTTTGTCCCTTTGGCTAGTTTTCTACCTTCCATATATACTGATAAAGATTGGGATGCGAACAACCTGCTATAGGTTGACTCACATGTGCCTTACTAGTATTTTTCATTGTTTTATTTTTCATACTTCTGTATGTGATTGCATGTACGTAATGTGATCCCCTGCACCATTTTTTTATGTATCTCTCTCTCTCTTTGTGCATTCCTCCATATGTATCAACATTCTTCCATATGTCATAAATATTTTACCTTTTTTTCTTGTCTTGTGTTTTCCTTTTGGGGATGATGCAAGGAGTCGAGAAATTTAGGTCTCTTCTATGTTGACTCAAAAGTATTTTTCTTGGTTTTTCCTCTCTATGTGTCATTCTTCCAATTCTATGAGTATTTGGGGATGATTTTTTTGAGCTCTTAAAATAATATTGTAGCAAAGACATTGTTGGCCTCCTACAATGATTTTAGTAACTAAGCCTTTACAGTCATGACTCGGAGATTGGAAATCTAACCTGGATAGCTATCTCAATCATCATGAAGGTGCATTTAACTTGTCAACCCAGGGACGTGAACTTGAAATGGGTCAACATAGTATGTGCACTAGGAACTCAAAATAGCCATTGCATTCTATAGCTAAGAAACAAAATACTGAAAGTAAATTGCTTGAAAGGGAAAGAGACAAATGTTAAATATCAATCAACGACTATGCTAAGCTGAAATACATAAGAAGAATAAAAATTTGAGCAATGAGCAAGACACTACTCTATCTACTTTGGCTGCAAGAACAGTC
This sequence comes from Sequoia sempervirens, assembly GCA_007258455.2. Taxonomy (NCBI): domain Eukaryota; kingdom Viridiplantae; phylum Streptophyta; class Pinopsida; order Cupressales; family Cupressaceae; genus Sequoia; species Sequoia sempervirens. The sequence goes on from VDFB02270651.1 coordinate 370,906,091, forward strand.
ACAAAATGGAATTCTAGTGGCTGCAGGAACAACCAATGTCAGATTTCTAAGTACTAAACAACAAGTAATACTAAACTAATGCTAAACTAATAATACAGATTACTTACCAAGTGGAACCCCTTGGTTAAGTATCCTATAAACTAATAAGAACTCAAGTTCTTGAACTCAAAACTTTATTTTATTCATTGTAAATCATGCATACAAGAGAGTAATGTATTTGTATCACTGAAACTAGAGAATGAGAGTACAATATCAAATCATGCAACTCCTGAAGAAGGAGCATCAAATCATTATTTATACTACAACTAAACAAGGCAGTCAACTCCACGATTGGGAGGATGCCATTTAGGGAAAACAGGGGAAAGTGGAGCGATGGTGGTTACGCATGCATGGAATCTGGTCAGACATGCAAGTCCAGATGCAGATCTAGCACAACAGCAATGCCCATGCATGCTCAATCATTAAGGTCCACTACAAGGAGGTTACGTTCAGTTGCATGAAGAATATTTTTTCATCAGTTGCCTTTGACTTAGAGTGATTCCTCAACTGGACATTATGGTGCATGCCCAGTTGGCGGTGTCTTCCTCAACTTGGTGTATTAAATCTTCATGGCAAGGTCAGTGCACATAATAACTGCACATCTATAACCACTCTAAGAATCATTCATTAATCACATGCAAAATCAATATAGTTAACCCACATAATATGCCAAAAGTCATTAAAGCTTGCAGAGATAGGATAATGTCAAATGTCAATGGTTTGAGGGAAAAATTATGCAAATACCAACATTTAATCATAAAATTTTATGACATCAACTAGAAAATAGACTATAGATTCTACCCAAAACTAGACCAAAAACTAGGCTCATCACTCCCCCCAACCTAACATTTTGTTGGTCCTCTAGCAAGGGAAGAGTTGTTCTTTTGCTTGGTCAAGGCTCTGAAATTTGGAACTGGGAGTTGTCCACCATCAATGGTTGCAGTGTGTGAATCAGGATCCCGATAGAATCCTCCCAATCTATCAAACATGTTCCATCTCTGCCTCTCTATAGTAATGTCAAACTGGTAAAATCTGAAGTTTGGAATGGGCCACATGAACATGGGTGCTGGAAAGTCAGGGGAAGCCAAAGTCACCCTTGTGTTCTCCCAATCTCAATATACCTATCAATTCTTTTTAGTGCTACAACATAATTGTGGATGGAATGAAGCTCAACTTGTTTCAGTTCTTCTTTCAAACTATTCCATCTTTGTGACAAACATCTCCTCATGGTTTCCTCCTTTGTTGTTGTCTTTACCTCATACTCACTGTAAATTGCCTCAATCCAAGGCATAATCATATTTCCATAACTTGGTTTGAGTAGCATTCTATGCCATTCTCTATAGATATCCCTTGGGTTGCTTGATTCAACTCTAATAGGAAGAGGGATATTAGACTTCAATTGCTTACAAGCACCATGTTGTTGTCCCCAACTAATCTCATTTTTCACCCAAGACATTAAATCTCTCAATTGAACATCCCCAACATACAACAGCGGATTCCAATCATGGTATTTTGTGACAGCGTAATTATGCAAATAAAATTAACATAACAAATTCTTCATTTCAGGGGAGGCAATCCTATAAGCATTAAAAAATTCCATAGGGATATCAATAGAAGGATTCAAACTTGAGTCAATTCTTGATAGCTTAAAAGAGAGATACTTCTCTTTCAAGAGAAAAGCATAAACCCTTGGAGGGGTCCTACATTTTATAATCTTTGGTGCCAAAGTTGCCATATCATCCACCCTTTGCTTCAGGGTGGCAATTTCTGCATTTTTATCCTCAATCTCTTCATCTTTTTTTTGAATTTCCTCCTTCAATTTATTTTTTTCCTTTTTCCATTCTTCCTCCCTTCTTTGTATTTCTTTCCATAAATTCAAAATTGTTACATGTATTGTAAAACCAGGAGGATTATGAATTCCTACCTGTCATTTTGTTGATATCAGATCCTCATAAGGAACTATCTGCATGGACTTAGGCTGTCCAGTTATCTTTGGTTGCAAGGGTGTTGTTTCTTCTTCCTTTTGTTGCAGGGACTCTTGTTCTTGTTGTGGCTACTAGAACTCCTGCTCTAGTTTTGGTTGTTGTTGTAGGACTTCTTGCTCATGTTGTAGGACCTCTTTCTCATGCTCTAGGAAGTCCTGATTTTCCTCCAATTCTTCTGCAATGTTAGCAAGATCAACCAGTGTTATATTTGTTGTTCTCCTAAATATGTCTTCTTCCAACATTCTCCTGCTCCATTGGAGCTTCAAGGTCCTCATGTGAGGTCTCACCAGGTTTAGGGCTTTCCTATGGAGGCGTACCAATCACAAACCCAACTGGTCTTGATTTCCTGGGAGGTCTCTCACGTTTTCCTTTGGCTGCAGGATGAATAGTATCAGCCTTCCTCTTCTTAGAACTTGGCACTTTTCTTTCTACAGGCTATGTCTTAACCTTCCCTTTTCTCATTTCTACCTCTCTCTGTTGTGCCCTAGTTTTCATCAGGGTTTCAAGTGGGATGTCATCATCAGAATCTAAGGAAGAACTTTATTTTTCTTAGTGCTCTATTCCAGAAGAATTAATTTCTATAGTTTATTCTGTTGCAAGAGGATTCACGCTAGAGCCAGCACCAGAGGTTGAAGCACTAGGAATGGCTTCAACCGTGCTTACTCTCCTGCTAGACCTACGGGATTGAGACAACTCCCTAGGTTGCAAGTGCTCAGGTCTAATTTGATCAACATTTATAAACTCTTACCAAGTCATCCCAGATACATCATGTAGAGACTTTTCAACTAACAATTTAATCAAGCAATGGTGGGAAACAAAATTATCCCTACCTTTTTGGGTCTCAACCACCATAATTGAGAGAAGATTGTACAACACATTGGGCACATTCATCCTCCTTTTGTACCTCATGTGATTCAAAATCTTGAAGTGGACAGAATGCAAGCTTGACTAGTGACCCTCACAAGTGATGTATTTGATAGCATACACAGTTATCTGCTTCCATGGCTCAAGCAGATACATTCTCTTTGCACCCTATTTGTCTATGCTCAATGAGGGGTCATTTGGCTCTGTAAACTCGACCCTAGCTGATCTGGCGTTCCTGGAAGTACGGTAGTTTTCACCATCAGTTAGTAACCCTGTGACCTCTGCAATTCTTTCGTCTGTTACCACAACTTCCAACCCTTTTACTATGGCTTTTCCTCCTGAAAATATTTGGACAAATTCAAGGGCAATGCTTTCATCAAATCCATCCAGCTTCAAGAAGTAATCTAACCATCCACAGTTTCTAAATTCTACTAGGCACTATTCATCCTACAATAAAATATCATGCACCATGGGTTCATTTCGAAATAACCCACCTCCCATTGTTTGCAATCAAACAAATGCTCTGCAACTTCTTTCCTGTAATTCTCATCTGAAAATCAAATGCACTTTCCTACAGTATTTGCTAAATTCTAGTACGAACCTGCTAAATTTCTAGTGCCAGTGTTGACTGAATTTCCTTTCTTTTGTTTTACCTTCTTGCTTGCAACTCAAGATTATGATAGGGCAATAATGGCAAGAAAAGGAGTGATAAAGGGAAATTATGATAGGAAGAAATGGTGGATGTAGTTATTGTCACTTCACACATGCAAGTCATCCTCTCACTCAAATTTCAAATCAACTCATTTTAAAATTTATGATGTAGCCTAATATGATTTGACATATGGACAATAAACTCACAAAATATTTGCATCTTTTTCTTTCCCCTCACCCCAACCTAAATTTGGACATGTGTCTACACATGTGAGATGGCAATGGCGATTGATAGGTAATAATGGAATTTATGTGAATATATATACTAACATACAGTGATTAAATGAACACACTTAAAAGATGATTAAAGATAACAATTAATGCACACATACCTGAATGTGTGGAAGATTTGTTGCAAATATTGTGAATAAAGTAACACTTTCCTTTTTGGAGAATAATTTGAGCAATAAATAAAGTGAAATGAGGTGAGGTGGAATGAAGTGATGGAAGAGAGAGGAAGGTGGTAATGGATGGGTGGATGGGTGGATGGATGAAGAAATGGACTCCACATAAGTGAAATTCTTTATTATGAAAAGTGTGTACCTTAATTAGCCAGGAGGAGGGACACTAGGTCCACTTCCTTCGGCTGCAAGAAGCTCTAGTGCTAAATGTTGGATGAATTGTTGTAGGAACTCTTCTTTGGAAGTTGGTTTGTGGTATAATCTGAGGCGATGACCATTGACAAGTAATTTGAATCTGATAGGTTCAATCGTAGTAAGTTGAACAACTCCATTAGAAAAGACCTCAACAACTTCGTATGGTCCTCGATACCTTGTCTACAATTTTCCTGCATTGTCCTAGTATCTTGAGTCATAGAGCAAGGCCCAATCTCCTGGTTTGAATTTCTTGTCCCTAATAAATTTGTCATTCCACTTGATCCTGTGATTTTGCACTACTTTTGTATATTGCAAGGTTGTTCTTCTTATTTCATCCAAAGCATTTAGTTACATTATTCATTCTCTCTGTGCCTCAGAAATATTCATCCCCAAATCTACTGCAATTTGCAAAGTCTTATGTTCAAATTCAACTGGCATCATAGCTATCTTTCCATATAGCAACTCAAATGGTGTGAAGCCTGTAGTTGTTTTTCAGGTTGTCCTGTAGGCCCAAACAACTTTTGGTAATCTGTTTTCCCAATCCTTTCTATGGACAACTACTGTTTCAATTAGAATGGCTTCAATTTCTTTGTTGGTCACCTCAACTTGGCCATTATCCTGGGGGTGATAAGGAGTATAATTTGTGTGCCTTATATTGTACTTATTCACTAGTGCTACAACAAGAGTTGATGTGAATTGTGGCCCTTGATTAGTCACTATTTCTCTTGGGACTTCATATCTTGTGAAAATATCTTCATAAAGAAATTTTGTAACCTTGTTATCTCTTGCATGTTTCATAGCCTTAACTTCTACCCATTTTGTCACATAATTAGTGCATACCAATATATAAGACTTACCATTTGATGGAGGGTCAATTGGTCCCACAAAATCCAATCCCCACTTGTCAAAGGGTGTGATTACTACCTGAAGGAAAAAGTGGAATTTCATCAAATTTGGTTGGTCGTCCCATCCTTTGACATCTATCACATTTTATAGTATACCTTCTTGCATCTTTGTGGAGTGTTGGCCAATAATACCCTGTGTTCAAAATCTTCATTGATGTCCTTTTGGCTGCAAAGTTTCCTCCACATGGTTTATTGTGACATACATGCAAGATGTCATATGTCTCATCTCTCACACATCTCCTCATGACATGGTCAGGTCCAGTATAAAACAAACATCCAACAATCCAAGAGAAAGGAAAATATTTTTCAATAAGTGCCCTTTTCTCTTTTGGGGAGAAGTGAGAAAAAACTCTACTTGTAACCAAGTAATTGGCTATGTCATTATACCAGGGTGTTTGTACACTGAGGGAGAATAGATGCTCATTAGGAAAAGAGTCATCTATGGTTTGATTGTCTTCTGATGTAGTTAGTCTTGAAAGAAAATCTGCAACAACATTGGCCTTCCTTGGCTTATCCACAATGGTTATATCAAACTCCTGAATTAACAATAACCATCTTCTTATGATCAAAGGTTTATTCATGAGATATCTAATGGTTGCATGATCAATGTGCATAAAGATTTGGTAGCCTGTTATGTAATGTCTAAATTTGTTCAGTGCATAGATTACTGCCAACATCTCTTTCTCTATCTTTATATAATTGAATTCAACTCCTTGTAAATTTTTGCTAACAAAGTAAATAGCATTTTCAACAGCTCCCTCTTTTTGTCCTAAGATCGCTCCTATGGAATAATCTACTACATCAGTGTGGATGTGGAAAGAAAGCTCCCAATTAGGTCCCTTGAGTACAGGAGCATGAGTCAAAGCTACCTTCAAGTTAGAAAATGCCTTGTCACAAGCTTCAGTCCACTGAAATTCAGCATCCTTAGTGAGAAGGGTATACAATGGTGTTGCTACCTTTCTGAAATCTTTGATGAAATGCCTATAATATCTTGCACGACCCAAGAAACTCATAACATCCTTTTTTTTTGCAGGTGTAGGCAGATTTGTGATTACCTCAATTTTTGCAGGATCTACTTGAATTCCTTTGTGGGAGATGTAGTGGCCAAGAACTACACCCTCTTGCATTATCATGAAACACTTTTCACTATTTAAGGACAAGTTTTGATCTTAACATATCTGTAGGAATCTCTTGAGATTTTCTAATGCTTGATCAAAATCAACACCATAAGTGGTGAAGTCATCCATATAGATTTCCATGCAATCATGAGAAATGTCTGAGAATATGCTAATCATTAACCTCTGGAAAGTTGTAGGTTCATTGCACAAGCCAAATGGGAGTACCAAATAGGCATTGGTCCCCCATGGACAAGTAAATATGGTCTTCTCCTGGTATTTTGGTGAAATTTAGATCTGGTTGTAGCCGTTGAATCCATCTAGAAAAGAGAAATATTACTTTCCTACAGGTGTGTCCAAAACTTGATCAATGAAGGGTAAAGGAAAGTGGTCCTTCTTGGTGGCAGCATTAAGTTCCCTATAATCAACACAAACTCACCATTTCCCTCCTTTCTTGGGCACAATCAATAATGGAGACACCCATTGACTATCTAAAATGTGGTAGATAAATCATGCATTTAGTAATTTCTATAATTCTCCTTTCACAATCTCTCTTAGTGCAAGGTTAATTATTCTTTGTGGCTGTCTTACTGGAGTGCAATCATCTCTTATATAAATTATGTGTGTACAAATTTTAGGATCTAGTCCCTTCATATCATGATAATCCCATGCAAATTCATGTTTATGGGCCCTTAATAGGTTCGCTAATAACAATTGTTGTTCTTCATTCAATTTACTATTAACATTCATGTATCTTCCCTCTAACACCTAGACTTGTGTAGTTAACTCTATCATGGTTGCTTCATTAATACATGGTACCTTTAGTTCATACAACAGTAATGTATGGAACATACCTTTTGTTGCAGGAAGTCTGTTTGTAGGAACAATGGCTATAGGAAGAGTAGCTAGAGGAAGATCGTCTGCAGGAAGAGCAGGCAAAAGTGTCTTGACCGAAGTAGAAGATGATGCTTCCTCCACTACATAATGGTTCTGAATGATGTTAGCCAACACTTCATCCTCATCTTGGAGCTACATGAAAGAGCTTCTGCCTAGCATCATAAGTTGTGCCACAGAATTAACTTCCTTGGCCTCTTCACCAACTTGTGGCCATACAGGATTATCTTCATCATGAGATGGCTGAGAAAGTGGATAAAGAACAAAAATTTTAGTGCTCCTCCCATCTGAAATGGTCATGTCACCTATCTGACATCCAATATATGCATCTATAGTTGCTAATCGAGGCCTTCCAAGAATGATGGGATACCCACCTAGTGTAGCCTTAAGAGAAAGAATCATAAAATTTGTTGGCTATTCCCAGGAGTCTAGAACTACCACAAGATCCTCCACTATACCATTAGGCTTAATAGTAGAGCTATCAACAAGCTATAGGATAGTAGGAATAGATCTCATAAATGCGATGTTTAGTTGTTGTAGGATTTCTTTGGTCATTACATTGATTGTTTCCCCTAAATCAATCAGAGCATTCTTCACTTGGATCTTGTTTATAACAACTACTACCACAGGACTACTTGGGTCATTATATTTGGGAATAGTCACTTTTCCTAGCATGATGTCGGCTAGCTGTCCCACCACATGAACTATAGTTAGGTCTTTCTTTTTCCTACTTGGCTTCTTGAGACATGCTTCTTTGATTGATTTTTCATAGATTGGAACATCCTTTATGGCCTAAAATAGGGGTATCTGAACACATATATGCTTCAGTTGATCCAAGATATCAAAGGTGGTATCCTCCTTTTCTTCTTTCTTCTTGGCAACTTCCAATCTCTGAGGAAATGGTGGTTCTTGCTTAGTCTACTTGGCTTGGATTGGTTCAGGATTTTTAGGTGCATTTGGTTGAATAGGATCATTCAAAGGCTCCTCCTCTTCTACATGAAGCTCAGTGATGATGGTCTTGGAAGGGGTTGGTAGAGTGGTTCCTGAATGCAGGTGGATATCACTTACACTCACAACATATGTAGGGAATTGATTTGAATCAACAGAATATGTAGGCTGCTATTGTGGTTTGTTATTTGGATTGGGTGTGGGCTGAGCTTGTAGCTGAGTAGGTTTAGGTGCATTTGAGCTTAGATTAGCAGGTTGAGGAATTATAGTAGGTTGTTGGGGCTGAGAAGGTGGTTGCATGTAACTAGTTGTCTATGTAGGCCATTGTTGTCCTCTCCATTGATTTGTTTGCTGCCAATTTCCTAGAGGTGGTTGCTAGTGCCCTTGAAATTGCTTCAAATTCCCCTGAGGTTTTTGCCACTAGGGTGGATAAATATGATGACTAGTCCAAGAATTCAGAGGGTTACTCCAAGTCTATGGTGGATATCCTCCATAACTAGGTGGATATTGGGGCTGCCATTAGTTACCAGATTAATAGGAGTTAAAACATGGTCCAACATAGGATAGTGGATCTGGTGGCATACCTTTTCTTGGAGCCCAAGGCTTCCTTTGTGCAACATAGTAAACTTGGTCTTCTTCAATCTGAATTGTCTTGAACTCAAGTGAAACCTGCTTGCTTTCAAGATTAGCTACCATCTTACATATGCAGTCCTTCTTCTTTTGTCTATAGTGGGGGCAATACTCTATCAATATTGTCTCTACCTCCTCTTGCTTCTTCTTGGCCTGAAGTGTATCTAGCTAAGTAGCTAGATTGTTGATAATGTCATGCTTGAAGTCTGCAAGCAAATGAGTGATCTTCATTCTTGAAACTCCATCGGTAGTTGACTTACCCATGGAAGATTGATAAGCTCCCCCTTTCTTTGAAGCTGCCCTAGAGTAATTCTGGCATATTTTCTTGATATCCTCCCAAGGAACTTGAGAGATATCTCCTCTTTCCATGAGGTCCAAGGCATTAGTGCAGGTATCATTGATTCCTCTTAGGAAAAAAATTTTGGTGATTCCTCATTAAGTGCATGGTGTGGGGAATTTTGCAAGCAAAAAAAGAACCTTGCAATGTAATCTTCCAAGCTCTCATCTTCCTTTTGTTGCATCTTGAAAATGTCACCTTCTCTCATGTCACTATCCCTACAATATTCCTTGTGTTTCTCAAGGAATTTTGTCTTCATTTCTTCCCGAGTTTCCATAGTATATCTCTGCCTAGGCTCATGAACTATCTTAATGCAACCTCTTTCAAAGTGGTAGGAAATATCTTAAGCCTATGGGCATTAGTAGTATAATCATAACTCCTGCAGAGTATGTCAAACTCAAATAATAAGGTATCAGGATCTTCTGTGACAAGTCCATAAAACTTTGGGAGTGTTGAGGTAGGAATGTTCTTGATGTTTTCAACTTCATTCTAATGGGCAATGGGGAACGGAAAAGTTGGTTGGTCAGGTCTGTTCCTATTTACATCACCCATGCCTACTTGATGTTGTTCCAAAGCAAAAGGGTTCTCAAGCTGATTTTGATCTTCAATGGAGACTTCAGAATTAGTCAGATCGGGATATGCATCAACAAAGGGTCGTGGATCTTCTTCTTCTTCTTCTGGTAGGTTCTGATATTCAACTAGCCAAAGTGGATTAGGATTGTTAGGAAGGAATCTCCCATAAGCATCCCTTCTCCTTCCTTTATGCATGTGATATCACTCACTATCAGTTAGCTCACATAAAAAATTAGTAAAGAATAGGGGGTTCATTACTTCCTTAATGAGGACATACTAAGAACAACTTCCAGAAACACTATAGAAAGGAAAACTGCCAATGACTCAAAAATAATCCCTAGCTTGACACCATCCCTGACAATGGTGCCAAAAATGTTGGCCTCCTACAATGATTTTAATAACTAAGCCTTTACAACCATGACTCAAAGATTGGACATCTAACCTAAATAGCTATCTCAATCATTATGAAGGTGCATTTAACTTGTCAATATAGGGACGTGAACTTGAAATGGGTCAGCACAATATGTGCACTAGGAACTCAAAGTAGCCATTGCATTCTACAGCTAAGAAACACAATACTGAGAGTAAATTGCTTGAAAGGGAAAAAGAAAAATGCTAAATATCAATCAATGACTATGCTAAGTTGAAATGCATAACAGGAATAAAAATCTGAGCAATGAACAGGACACTATTTTGTCTGCTTTGGCTATAGGAACAATCACATAATGGAATTATGGTGGCTACAGGAACAATCAATGCTAGATTTCTAACTAAGTACTAAACAACAAGTAATACTAAACTAATGATAAACTAATAATATAGATTACTCACCAAGTGGGCCACCTTGGATAAGTATCCTCTAAACTAATAAAAACTCAAGTGCTTGAACTCAGAACTTTATTTTATTCATTGCAAATCATGCATACAAGAGAGTAATATATTTGTATCACTGAAACTGGAGAATGAGAGTACAATATCAAATTGTGTATCTCCTAAAGAAGGAGCATCAAATCATTATTTATACTTCAACTAAACAAGGTAGTCAACTCCACAATTGGGAGAATGTCATTTATGAAAAATAGGGGAAAGTGGAGTGATGGTGGCTACACATGCATAGAATTTGGTCAGACATGCAAGTCCAGACACATATCCAACATAGCAGTAATGCCCATGCATGCTCAATCATTAAGTTCCACTACAAGGCGGTTACGTTCAGTTGCATGAAGAATCTTTTGTCGTCAACTGCCTTTGACTTAGAGATATTCCTCAGCTGGAAATTATGGTGCATGCCCAGTTGGCAGTGTCTTCCTCAACTTGGCATATTAAATCTATATGGCAAGGTCAGTACGCATAATGACTACACATCTATAACCACTCTAAGAATCATTCATTAATCACATGAAAAATCAATATAGTTAACCCACATAATATGCCAAATGTCATTAAAGCTTGTAGAGATAGGATAATGTCAAATGTCAATGGTTTGAGGGAAACATTATGCAAATACCAACATTTAATCATCAAATTTCATGACATCAGCCAACAAATAGGTTATAGATTCTACCCAAAACTAGACCAAAAACTAGGCTGATCAGACATATTGACCCCAAATCCATAGATCCCTTATGTATTTTTTGGGGCAACCCCTCCCTCCTTTTTCTTGGCATAGCTTTATTTCGGAAACATATGAATTGGAATAGGGTTTTCCAAGGAAGCTTTCATGTCTTAGGATTAAAAATTGGGTACTTTAAATAAATTGCTCACAACAATGTTGTTAGCAATCGCTTTAAAGTGGGGGCATACATTGATAATATATTTTGACATTTTGCATGTTTTATGGTGCAATTTTCTTTTTTCTTGTGATGCATCCTTTTATTGGTGGTGTCATTGGGTTTGATGTCCTCCAAGAGTGCGATATTTCTTAGCGTATGAATTTCCTCTTAGTGGTGAATTGACACTGCATTCCCTAAGCTGTGAAACTTTTAATCTTGACTTTCCTCTCTTGGAGACATTAGGCACGATGTTCCCTAAGAAGAAGACCTTACATGAACAAAGAAAAGTCTCTTTGAAAAAAAAACTCTATATAATGTTCATAAGTGTTTTTCATAATGCAACTTGATAACCTTATGAAGCTCAAACACAACCATAATAAAGGCCACCAAGAATAACACACCTTTCTTTCTTGTGAAGCCTTCCTAATGTTCATAGGTGTTTGACATAACTCAACTTGTTAATCCCTATAGAGCTCGCAACCCTAAATTCAAGGCCACCTAGCATAACACACTTTACTTGATTTTGGAGCCTTACCTAGCACTGTGGTACCTTATGAAGTTGTCAAGAGGATCGCTTTAAAAAGGTATGGGATCCTAATATGATTCTCTCATTTGCCACCCTTTTGGGATACTCACCTAGTGGATGACCTGATGTTCCTGTTGGAAATATGTGCCTCAAACTATACAGGCTGAAACCTCCATTAGAGCCAATTCAGTGTGACATCTTCATTGTCTGGCCGACTAGCACTTTGATTCATTTTGTTTTGAACAGGTCGTTGTGACCTAGCTTTTGTCTTGCTAAAAGGTTACACTTTGGTCTATCGCTGTGACATAGTGTATTCGCTATGATCTCTTAGCGCTTGGGAGACCTCTGGCCGAAAGGCCATTCAATTGTGTATCAGGGAGACTCTTGGTGACTATGGTATTTGAGATAACTAAGGGTTCTCGCTAAGAAGTCTCAGCAAAGTTTTAAAGTCTCACCGACAGCATTTACTTTGAAGTCTTCGAGGTAACCCAATTGGCTCGGTGAGAAGTCACCGTGAAATAAAATGTCACGTTGACAGTGTTTGGTTTGTATTCATCAGGGAGACTTGGCTGAAGGAAATTCCATTGGTAAGAAGTCCTACCGATGTGGATATGTCTTACCGACAAAGACTCAAGTGTTAGCCTTCAGTGTAACTCAAAGCGATCAGAGAAACCTCTTAGCGACTGGAGAATGTCTTGCCGATAGCCTATGGCTATTTGGGTAACTTAATGTAGCTCGGTGAAACATCCTGGCGAGCGGTAAGTCTTGCCGATAGGAATGTTGAGATCGCCATGACTTTGTTTATCTATATAATGTCTCACCGAAAAGCGATAGTCACGTCGAATGGAAAACACACTGCTGCATGACTCAAAGACTTCGATATGAGATCTTGGCGAGATTGGTATGTCTTGCCGACTATCCTTTGGAGCTCGATATGACTTGTGTCTTCGGTATAACCTTTGGTGACTCGCTATGATCTCCTGGTGAAAGCGATAGGTCTAGGCGACTGCTTGGTGACTCGGTGTAACTCATGAAGCTTGATAGAACATCTTGGCGATATCAGTAACTCTTGGCAACATCGGTATGAAGGATATGTGGCATCGGCGAGACACTATTAGTGTGTCACCGAGATGCCAACACAGTGTGAATTCTATTGACTGAGTAAGATTGTCCTATGTGGAGTCTCATGGACCAATAGGAGAAGCCGAATCTGAACAGTTGGAAGACAATCAATTGCGACGGTTTTATGAGGAAGTTCGACAGACAGGGAACGCCATGGATATACTCTGAGATTGTAGATTGTGATCGGGTTGGATTATCGGTTGGTTCGAAGGCTGATTTGACAAATTGTTGTATGATCAATAGATGTGTTCTATACTGTAAATTCTATAACTCGAAGGTTCCTGTACAAGATTGTTAATGGTGAATGCTGCTATAAACAGACACCAGAAAGATAAGTTTGTCAATTGTATGTAATCTCAATTACTATAATACAAATTGATTTCTCTTGGTGTGGTGGGTTTTTCTCTCATAAGGGTTTTCCCACGTATATCTGGTGTTCTTGTTTGATTGTCAAAACTCTATTTCTGTAATGTGTTTCATAGTGCATCTTAACTTGACTGTAATTGTAAAAATTAAAAGTATATCTACATTCTTTCCTGAGGTATTGATGTTAGGAGAATTGTTTCCACATCTAATTTTCCTTACAGTTCCACTACCCCAAAGTGAGCGTGCACAAAACAAAAAAAACCAATGGCTTAGATGTGTTCCACATCATGTTGGACAATTTAAGCTCGATGTTCCTAGTCTTTGATAGTGCATGATTGTGTATCTTTTTCATTGTTGCATACATAAGTGTCTTGAATGTCTACTTTGGTGTGAGTTCAACATGGGGTCATACTCTCACTAAAGTGGGCACAGATTGTAGTGTAGAAAAAAGTATCCCTTTTTCACACTTAATTTGGGAATAATTAATATTAAAATGATCTTAATTATGTCTTGATTTAGTGTTGTAATGTGTTTTACACATTCACAATAAGTTTAGGACCCTTCTTAATAAAAAGGACTTAATTGTTCCTTATTTAGGGTGTTGTAAAGTGTATCTTTACACTTTCACACTAATCTAGGGATTTATTAATTAATTGAGTTTAATTTTCCTTAATTGGCCCTTTTAATTCAAATCCAAGCCTAATAAATTGCAAATTTTGAGGGATAAAACCTAACATTCATAAATGATATTACACAATACTTAATTTTTGAAGGTGTGTGTCCTAGGTTAGTGACCTAGGACCCATTCACCACCTGCCGAATGGGTCCTCACTAGGACCTAGGACCCTATTTTCATATGATCTTTCACATTGTCCAAAGTGTGTCCTAGCCAAGTGAGCTAGGACCCATTTGCCACATGGAAAATGGGTCCTCACTTAGACCTAGTACCCCTCTTTGAAATATGTTTTTGGTGGTATTTTAATGATTTCAAATCCTAGATCTGATGTCGGGTTTTGATATTTGAATTTTGGTAATTAATGTTAAATTATGTATAAATACAAGGTTATTTCACTTTGTTTCATAACAAAGAACCTAACAATTTTGATTCAAGAATCCTAAGATTTCACAAGAGCACTGATAGAGCATTCAAGAACATTTCTAAGGAATGCAAGGGAAGAATTATTGAAGATTATTGCAGCAATCAAGATTCATTTCATCATGTCAAAGGCATAGTGCATCATGCATGTTGTTGAGCTAATGTGTTGATGTAGCATTGAAGATCAATTCAAGCATATTCAAGGCATTGTTTCTAATCAATTGTTGTGATCAAGATCTACATTCATTGAGGCAACTTCATGTAAGATTGTTGATTTGTACTCTAAGGTTTCAATTAAGGTGTGGTGAGTTGTGACATTACATTTTTTTCATTCATCATTCTTTTTATGCATTGTTCCATTTCAAGGTTCAAGCACCAAAATGGGGTTTGTCCAAGGCAAACCCCTATTCTCTAACAACATTTTCTCTCCTTTGATGTGTGATTGTAGGTTTTAGGTTCAAGATCATTTGGAGAGAAAAAATTGGAGAAAGTTGCAAAGTTGTCAAAGTTGTCACCTTTCTTGAAAAATGATGGAAACTGAGCTACAAAATTTATTTATGGGTTTTCGACAATCTTCGACTAAGATTTGGAAGTGTAGACATCGAAGAACATAACCCAGAAATTGATTTTCCAAAACCCTAGCCAAGACCCATTCGCCATAGGGTGAATGAGTCCTCAGTGAGGTCCGAAAACTTTTTTTGCAATAGGTACACAACATTTGACCCTCTTAAAACTTTTCTTTTTATTTCTATATTGGTTAGGTTTGATTTTTTATTATCGATTACACATTATAACCCTCATAATTGAATCAAACTAGGAAGATAGGTGCATTGTTCATCAATTCATTTTGATCCCCCCTATTTTTCTATGTTTCAAGGAATAAGGTTTGATATGAATCCCATTGACTAAGATTGGAAAAACCTCACCATCCAACTTGGAAATATGGAATGCATTGTCCTCCTTGCATCTAGTGATGACATATGGACCACTCCAAATGGAATCAAACTTGGAGTGTCTTCCAACTTTGGCTCTATCTGCATCCCATCTTTGCACTAGATCTCCCTCTTGGAACATCTTGTGGACTACTCTTTTATCAAAATTCCTTTTGAATTGTGCTTGATGTGTTCCCATGACTTGCATAGATTTGTTCCTTGTCTCATCTAGTTCCAAGAACTCAACCAACGTTACCATCATAGCACATTTTCTTCTAGCTCCAACTAATGTGCCAACTCAAGGGAAGGTAAATCCAATGATAATGGTATCCTTGCTTCCCTTTAATAAACTAGCATGAAAGGAGAATTACCAATTTATCTTTTAGGAGTAATTCTATCAACCCAAAGGGTTATCTTTAACTTGCTATGCTAGACCCTTTGGTTGTCCTCAATGATTCTCTTGATAATCCTGATGAGATTTTTATTTGAAGAATCGGCTAGGCCATTACCTTGAGGGTAATAATTAGATGAGATCTTCAAGTAAATGTCATGTATGATTGTGCAATCAAGGATCTAAGCACTAGTAAAATCCTTGGCATTATCTAAAATGATGGTGGGAGGAGTACCACATCTTGTAACAATTCCATCAAGGAATTCCAAAACTGAAGCATCAATGGTATCCTTCAAGGCAACTACCTCAGTCCACCTGGTAAAGTAGTCTATAGCTGTCAAAATTCATTTATGATCTACACTTGATGATGGATTTATCATACCAATAAAAACCAAACCTCACTGTGTAAATGGTTGATCAACCTAAATGGGGTGAAAAGGGAGGGCAACCAACCTTTGCTTTCCAAAAAAGAAAACACACTTTTTACAATTTCTCACCCATTTTTTAGCATCATTGAACAGGGTTGGCCAATAATAACCAGCCCTCATGACTTTTGCAGCAGTGGTCCTTGTAGAGAAATAGCCACCTAAAGAACCATCATGGAATTCCTCCCCCCATTAAAATTCTTTCTGAAAAGTATGCCATCCACTATGACATAGGGAATAGAATGTAATCTGAAATATCTTCTTTTGGTCCTATCTAGACCTAGAGGATACCGACTTTCCTCCAAAAAGGTAGTCATATGATGCACCCAATTTCTATGCATGTTTGCATTTGGTTCTTGTTCTTCCTGTAGCACAACGAAAGCCTCAATAGGAGTCTCAAATGGTGAGACAAGTTGTTCACACAACCCTTTTCCTCTCACTAACTTGGTGATTTGGATGTCAACATCATACTCCATCACCTTGGTGATCCATCCAACCCTTATTTCATTGATATCTCTACTCAACATGAACTTTTTAACATTGGCATGGGGCACCATTAGCTATATCTTGTTATTAGACAACATGTGTCTAAATTTTTCAATGCTCTAATAGCAGTAAGAGCTTGCTTCTCAACATAGTTGTACTTGACCTCACATTCCTTAATGCCTTCACTAAAGAAAGCAATGGGTTGCTCCAAATTTTATTTCTTTGGCTGCATTGGAATAGTCGATATACTTGCTTCACCTCCAAAGGTGTAAAGAATGAAATCCTTGTCATAATTAGGATTGAAAATGGTAGGAGGCTAAGAATTTTTTTGTTTAATAGCCTCAAAGCTATCCTTACCTTCTTTGGTCCATTTGAATACCATGTTTTTCTTAAGCATAGAGATAAGAGGCTTTACCAAAGTAGCAAGATTTGGAATGGACCTCCTCACAAATTTAATTGTACCCAAGAAACTCTATAATCCCTTCTTGTGACTGGGAAGTGGGATAGCCAAGATAAATTTTACCCTTGCAAGATAAATGACCAAACCATCCTTTGAAATAATGTGTCCAAGTAATTTTCCCTAATCAGTGGTGAAGACACATTTATTTGGATTTATGGAAATACCATATTCCCTGCATTTCTGAAATACCTATTCGAAGTGACTAAAATGGTCTCTTGCATGTTTTGAAAGTACTATGATATCATCTACTTAGACCAAAACAAATTGTCTAAACACATCTTGAAATTCCATATCCATGGCTCTCTAAAAAGTGGCACCTACATTGGTTGGACCAAAAGGAATTTTACAATAAGCATAGGCGTCCCACTTTGTAGTAAATGTTTTCTTATGTTGATCAAATTCTTGGACCAAAATTTAATTATAGCCTGAGTAACCATCCAAGAAGGAAAACCTTTCTGACCCACTGACTCTTTGTAAAATCTACTCCATGGAGGGGAGCGGATAATGATCCTTTAGAGATTCTTTATTTAAATTCCTCAAATCTACACAAATCCTTACTTCTCCATTCTTTATCCTGACAGGAAAAAGATTTGTCACCCATGAAGAATGCTTGATAGGAAAAATGATTCTAGCCTCAATCAATCTGGCCAATTCCTTTCTCATCAAAGGATCAATCCTAGGATTTATAGGCCTTTGTTTTTGCCTTAAAAGTTTGGCATCTGGATATAATTCAATAGTATGTTGGGAAAGGCCCAGGTCAAAACCCTTTAGGTCTTCATAATTCCAAGCAACTACATCACATTATTTATTGCAAAGATCTATGAAAACATCATGTTTAGTGGTAGAGCATACCTTTCCCAAGTTTAGAGACTTTCCTTTTGAAATCTCTATTGGCTTGAAGTCACCCTTCTTTGCAGCTAATTTCATCCTTTTCTTATTTAACTGATCATCAGGGTTGAAGATACCTTCAAGGGTGATAAGACTATTTGGTAGCTTGTTGCTACTCAACTGCACAATCTGATCACCATATTGATTTTGTAGCTTAGATTGTTTTCTTTTAGAAAATTTTTCCTCCTGTTGAAAATTCACTATCTTCTAGTCACTATCAAACACTTGTCAATCATCTTGATTATCCAGAACAACAGGCCTCACCACAAGCCTGATATTTTGCTCCTTTTTACTTGCAATATGTGTTGGTATGTCAAACAAAGAACCAACTATTGCAAGTCTATCAACATGTTAATTCTAATTTCTTGAAGTTGTTTGGATGTTAAAACCCTCAAAGCCCTCAATTAAATCCCAAACCCTATGTTTGTAATATTTGAGTAGAGTGTTCTTGGTTGAGCTTTGATTTTTGACTTGATGGACAACCAATTCATTATCACCAAAAACTTGTAACAATTTGATGTTCCTTTTTTGTGTAAGCTAGAGACCTTGGATGAGTGCTTCATACTCAACCACAATGTTAGTACAACTAAATTGAATCCTGAAAGAGAAATAATATCTCTCCTTGCTCAAAGATACTAGAATTACACTAGCACCAACACCATTTCTGTTTCTAGAACCATCAAAAAACATCTACCACAATCCCCCTAATTCTTCTTGAGTTTTTATGAGATTGGGGATAGTAGCATTCTCTTCATGTATGTAGTAGGTGCCCAAACCAGTCTCCTCCACTTCAACAACAGTTAATGGGTCAAATTGTAAAACATTTCCCCATTCATCCAAAAAATAAGTAGGTACCTCCTCTATAGGATTTGCAGGCTCATGAATAGGACACTCCTCCCTTTGATCATGCAATGTATAGTTCATGTTTACTAGACTAGGAGTATAAGGCTCTAGGTGATCCTTTGTTGTGGGCTCAAATTTGATGGTTTCTTTAGTTCCATATCTAGTTCTAAATAACATGTGATACCAATCAGTAGATAAGTACCCACATATCTTAGTAGTGAAATCTCTAGATAAGAAAATGTCAAAATGAGCAGGGAGGATTATGACTAAAACATCTTGCAACACATCACAACCAAGGAATGCATGCAAGGAAATTTTAGGTTTTTTATTACTCCTATTGTATTGACGACAGTGCCATCCAATTGTAAAACCTTCCTAGCCACCAGTTCATACTTGATGTCAAGCATGTCAACAATTCCCTTAAGAATAATAGAACTACTTTCCCCAGAATCTATCATACAATGATGCACTACATGATTTCCAATAATTAGAGAAAGATAGAAGGGAGGTGGCTTAATGATTTTGCTAGAATTCCCTTCTTCTTTGGGTTGCACTAGGATACTTGATGGAGTAGTCTTCTCTTTTTCTCATACATCACCTGATTATTTATGCTCTTTCAAATCTTGTTGCAATAAATCCCTTTGTGATGGAATGGATAGAGCCTCCCACATAGTAACATTTAGATTGGTTTTCTTCTTTTGCTCCACTATGTTGAAAGGACGATGACTAGCTTTAGAAGGAACCTTAGGAACAAGGTATATTCCTTTTTCTTGGGCAATCTTAGACTACTCCACCACTTGTTTAGGCCTATTAACAGGATGATTTGATTATGGAACATCTATTTTCCTACTTGTTGGTCCAACATCTACACTTCGTTGAGGTTGTTAAGAGACTGATGCTTTCCCCAACCATGGAAGATGTACCACCCTCCATTTCTCTTTTCTTTTATTTTGTATTTTGGGATATTGCATCAACATCTACTTGATTTACACCACAAAAATCCTCTTGACCCCAAATGACAAATGAGGAGTCCTCACATGTATGATTTTGATTACTAGTAGTTGTTTGTCTTGTACCAATCTACTTATCTAAAGTAGAGGTTTCATTTTGAGCTACCAGAGTTTGCACAAACTCTCCATTTTGGAAAACATTTTGATTATGAGCTTGCTCACAAGGGTAACACCACTCCTACTCATGTGCTAGATTATTTTACACTAGGACCAAATCCTTAGAAGTGTTGGTAGTAGTTGTCTACATGCTATTCATGGGCTTAGTATGATTCCACTGATTGCGTCCTTGATAAGGTGGCCTATTTTTTTGATAACCCTAATTTTGAGGCTAATAAGGCCTATTTTTTTGAGCTTGTTGCCTCTTCAATGATACTAATTCATTATTCATACTTTGAAGCAAGGTGCCCCAATATTCTAGAAGTGCAACATAAGTAGAAGGTTGGATTGTGGAAACCACTGGAATAGGAGCCCTTGGGATAGGGGCCATCGTTGATTGTGAAGGAAGCTCTAGAAATAAAGGCATTCTGGCCTAGGAGCTATCTTCCCAACCTATATTAAAAAAATTTCTACCCTTACGGAAACATCATATGCACCTGGTAAGGTATAATCTCCTATTTACTGAACTATAACAACTATATCATATTAAGAGCTCTTAAGAAATATAGAAAAGCATGCTCAAGAGAAGGCTTGACCAAGGCAGGGATTCTATCCCAAGTCTTCTAAAATCTGTAGTTAAAATCATTCATGAATTCATGAGGTGCTCTTTTAATTTTTGTTAGTTGTTATAATAGGAATAGATGGTTACTCTTGTCCTCAAAATGTTTGCATAACTTCTCCCCTAACTCATCCCAGTTGTGAATGGTGTTAGGTGGTAGTCCTCTATACCACTACAATGCTTTACCCTTAAGGGAAGTGGCTAGAAACCTAATGGCCATGTTGTCTTCTGTTATATCATGCATTAAGCATATGTTTACCACCTCTATGATGTGCTCTTCTAGATTTGTAGATGTTCCACTAGTAAAATGGGGAATACTTTTGAGGGAATTGACGAGTGTATCATTTTTTTGGGCTAGAATCGAGGGGTTGCCACTAATAAAAGATACAAAAGGATATTTTTTGGGAAAATTCATATAGAATAAATTTGTATTTGTATGTATATTACATGTTCTAGCTTGAAATAGTCTACCCACAGGTGGCGTAGATTGAGCTCTAGGAGATGCACTTGAGCCTCTATTTCTTCTTATAGGTGATAAATATTGTTTATTTATTCTTCTAGAAGTGGAAAATAAGAGTTGAGTAAACTATAAATTACCTCTAGAAAATGCTCTTGTTTGAATTCTTGGCATGAATTTACAGGTCTGGTCTTGAACCAGGAATTTTGGGTAGCAATAAAGTCACCAATTTTTATGCAGAGTTCTTCCTTGATCGTAGAGTCATCGGGGTACTTATTTGAGAGCTTCCTTAACATTGGAATGTTGAGAGAAATGCCAATATCTCAACATGATGAAATGAAATTTCTTCTTATCCCACCAGGCATGCTAGAAAATGTTCACACAAAACTACAGCCTACTTAAGAAGAGTTCAATGTTCAATGGCACAATGGAAACAACCTCAAGGTGTGGTACCTTGCACAAATTAGGTTGAATCTCCAAAGAAGGTTGGCTTCCTCTTCTAAACTAAGTGAAAATTTATTAGTCTAACCCAACACATGAAAACCCTATCACTACTTTACTCTAATAGCTCACAAGGAAAAGAGATAGAAAGATAACGTAAAATGGAAATAGAGATGATATGCCAAGATAGAAATTTGTTTCTACCTACCTCATAACATCATAATACATCAATGAAAATACTAAAATGAATATTCAAACATGAAGGTAACTATATTTTACTCAAACATGCAAGAGATTATAGTGATAATAGTTGAACTTTATTAGCATAAAGCTTAGAAGCAATCTTTACAATGGTAGAATGCAAAAAATGCAGTGTCTGCAAGAGAAAAACCCTAGAGAAGCCAGAGGAAGAATCCTTAGAAAATATACAAGCACTTTTCTTTTATAGATCAAGCATAACTCAGATGAATACAACTCAAACCCCAACCCAACTAGGGTTAGGAGTCAAAGAGAGCTAATCAAGGAAATATTTGTTGTGAAATCTATGCTAAGAAGAGCTTGGGGAGAAACAAGGTTTGCATGCCATTCCCCCTGCCATAAATATTTTCTTGAAAGTCACCCAAATCCCCCTTGAAATCAGGGATATGATTATGGAGCTTGTTAGAAGGAATAAAGTAGCAGCAATGAATGAGTATGGCCACCAAAATCTAATTGCAGGAGTCAAATAAAGCATTAATGTTGTCCTTGAAGCCCTAAAAATCAAATTTGAGCACTCAAAAATTGATTCAAACATTAATGGCATCATCTAGAAAACACATCAAATTTGCAGGAAGGTCGAGGGATCAAGCTCGAAAAGAAACCTTTGCTTATGCATTAAATGGTCCAAACCCCCAAAAGTGCACATTGTTAGGAATCGAGTGTCGAGCTTTCCTCATACCACATGCTTAGAAGATGGGATGAGAAAAATTTAGAATCTAAAAATTAGAGGTAAGAGAGAAGGCTTACTCCAGAAATCGAAAGTAACGGTGAAGGCTTACCCCCGAAATACAAAAAATTGACAATTAGTCAATTTTTTTGAAAAAATATTTTGGGGAAAGGGTTGTTGGAAGAAAGGTTTACCTCCTAAAAAGGAAAGGAAAAAGGAAGAATGAAAGCCCATAAGAAACAAAATTTCAAAAATTGGGAAGAAGCCTCACCTCTTACTTAAAGAAGGTAAGAGGTAAGAGGGAAGCCCGAACCTCAAAACCCAAAATCAGAGGTATGGGTTAGGGATTACTTCTAAAATTAGAGGTAAGAGTCAGGGCTTACCCCCGAAATTCAAAAATTCACACTTAGTCAAATTTTTGAAAATATATTTCAAGGAAAAGCGAAGGAAGGCGAGAGGCTTAAGAGGAGGAGTGGGAGGAATGAAGAAGGGAAATAGATCGATGGAGAAGGCATGTAGAAAAGCAAGTAAGCAACAACCCAAAATCCCAAAACCTTAAGACAGCCAATTTTAGGAACCTTCAAGGATAATTAATGCATGATGGCCCATGTAGGATCTCTTATATCAATTATCAATGATGGGTCATCTAAGGGTGGCATGAAATGTCAACAAATCCCATTATCACTTGAAATCTTAAAAACACCAATGCCACGAAACATAGAGATACCCCGATTTGACAAGTACAATGGTAAAGGAGACCTAGTAATCATATATCAACATATACAACCTTGTGTAGTGATTTCATCTTTGAAGATAAACTCCTGGCTAAAATCTTTCCTAGGTCATTGAAAGACATGGCTTTAGAATGGTTTTGTTCATTTTTGAATAACTCAATACACTCTGGAACTTTTTGAGGCCTTCCTTCAACATTTCCAAGTTGGCATTGGACCTAAAATTACATTAACTAATTTAGTTTGATGCAAATAAAAGAAAAATGAAAAGGTCACAGACTTTATAAGGCACTATCAATTTCTTTATTCACAGATCAGTCTTACTCTTCTTGATGTAGCTGTTGAACGAGTTTTCATTGAAAACTTGCAAGCTGACATAAGGGATAAAATCTTGTTAATGAAATATCCATCCTTTATACATTTGTGTACGACCCTTCATGATTACTAGAATTCAACTAGTCAATATGAAGGGACATCTTCATCTAATCCTATGATACCCTTCATGGTTATCTCCATGGATGTCATCCTGTCGGCTATTCACAAGTGGATAAAGTTCCCATTTGAAAAAGAGATATTTACAATGCATCATAGTGGGTTTAATCCTTTGTCTTCCCATGGGAAATTTTCATTGGATTTATTTTAGCCTCAACCTATAGAACCTATTAAATCTCTCAAGGATTTATTTTTCAATTCATATTAGAAGTTTAAGGCAAAGCACTTAACAAAGCTATCTCTTACCAATATTCCTGAAAATGATAAGATCTTAATTAATCCTTCTCCTCCACCATTTATGGATGAACCCATGCCTGAAGTAAAGACTATTCCAACTAACCAAGGTAAATATTTCGTAGTTCCTCCACCCATAGTATAAAAAATACCAAGAGATAATCAAATGATTCCTTTTTCAAATGTAAAACAAGTGTATAGTCTTAAAGAGACAATGGTTTCCCAACCCCCGATGGTTCCTTTAGTTCCTCCCTTAAGGGAAGAAAAGAGACCAATGGTCAAGAAACCTGCTCCCACCCTATCACAAAATGAAAACCGTTCAAGAATAAATTCAAATGACAAAGAGCGTAGGCATAGGTGTCATGCTATTGCTCGTCAATTGGGAGAAAAGAATAAAATGATGCATGAAAATCAAAAACCTATGCAAACAACTCAAGAAGAATCAAAAATTTCACCAAAAAAAGACATGGAACTAAAACAAAAAGTGAAATAAGAAAATACAAATACCATTGTCACAAAACCTCTTGTTGTGATTAAATTGGATGATGAAGATAAAATTGCTAAAATTGATAAACAAGTGCATAATGAGCTTAATGTGTTATTTTCAAAGAAAAATAATTTATATGGGGGAAATCATGATGATCCTCCTAATGAGAGTGACCCACCATGTGTTGAACCTAGATATTCTCTTGGTACGGTACTTGTTGTAGTCCCTCTAGCTAGTTATTTGCCTTCCGTATATGATGAGAAAGATTTGGATGCAGACAACTTGTTTTAGGTTTTCTCACATGTGTGGTGCTTCTTTGTGTTTTTTTCATGTATATTTTGTGTTTACTTGCACGTGATGTGATCTCCCGTGGTTTTTTGCTTGGAATTCCTTTGTGTTTTTGAGTTTTCTTTCGATGATCCTTGTTTTTCTATTGGCACAAGGATACAAAGGAAATGAGCCTATTGTTACATTCTTCTATTTGTATCTTCATTCTTCTATATGTCATAAACTTTCTATTTTATTTTTGTCTTGTTTTTTTCCTTTTGGGGATGATGTAGGAAATCAAGACATTTAGGTATCTTCCATGTTGACCCAAAATTTGTTTATTTTCTCTCTATGTGATTCCTCCATTGTTTTTTTTGTTCCATGAGTATTTGGGGAATGATATTAGTTTTGAGCTCTATTATATCATTATAGAAAAGAGGTATACTGACCCCAGATCTGTGGATCCCTACTATGTTCATCTCTATGTTGTTTGTCACATTGCATTTGAGGAAACCCCTTATCATGAGGCATCTTTATTTTGAAACATATCATTGGCATAGGGCTTTCCAAATAATCTCTTGGAATTTTTTTTTGGATGACATTTATCATTTTTCTACCTTAAAGAAATTTCTCATAGCATGGTGTTTTACAATTTCTTTAAGGTGGGGGGAATATTGGCATTTTTGCTTCACTTTATTCATAGGTGTTGAACTTAGTGTTGTGTTGGCATAACTTCTTGATCATTTTGTGGCACCTTATCAGATTTATCAAAGAGTATATCTCTTGGTATGGTTGACATGGGTACCCACCTAGTGAATAGATGACTTCACTAGACCTAGTGTGCTTCTCATTTCACCTTATCCTAGGGGATCGCCTAGTGAATATTGGACTTCACTAGCTTTTGTTTCCTTCCTGTTTATGATCACCTAGAAAATATTAGACTTTTCTATTTTTTGAGTCATGAAAAACTTTGGTATGGATCCTAGCATAACACGGCTTTCTATCCCATGATTATTCATACCCTCCTTTTACATTTCATCTAGGCATTGTATGTTTTTGTATGTTGTCTTACTGCATACCATACATGTGTGTTCCTTTGTGATTATGTTGGTTTTCCATGGGATCTTGGATCTTGGGGGCTTTGATTCCCCCTATATCGTTAGTCACCCTATCTCTTCAACATTTGGACAATCAAGCCCCTCTTGGCATAAATTTTCTACTTTAGTGTGAGTCTGAGCGTAAGTTCATACTCTCACTAAAGTGGGGGCTAAATGTAGCATCGTAAATTTCACCCTTGAAAATTTCACACTATTTTTTATTCCCCCTTAATTATTGAGCCTAATTGAGCACCTAAGTTCCTAAATTATGCATTATGGGGCCCATTTGTACCACTTTTCAAGAAAATTGCAAGCATTGAACAAATGCATCCAATTGATATTTTTCTCCCTAACACTTAATGTCCTCGAAAATAGGACCAGGATCCATACGCCCTTGGGTGTATGGGTACCCCTATTTTTTCAAGGTCTAATTTTGAATATGTTAGTATTGAAATTTTAACATTCAAAATTTAATTTGTAAATGTCAACTATTAGAATTTAATTTTAGAGAAATTAGATAAATGCCTATAAATACCTAATTATTGCATCATTTGAAATCTAACTATGTGCATTGTTTTCTACAAGCTAATATGCAAGTAAATTCTAAATGCAAAGTGGAAACAACAACAACACTCAAGATTGGCCTAGTTGAAATTTAGACAAAGAAATAAAAAAAATTATACCTTGTTCAAATTTGTTGAATGGTTGGCCCTTTTGATGTTAATTTTGTGTGCTCCTTCACTCAATTGATAGCATGCATCCTATGTTAAAATGATTGTGATGATGAGATAAATGAAATACAGATGATTGTAAATGGATATGAATGCAAAGTGATAACTTTAATGTGAAACAATGGAGGTGAAATTGCTTGAGGGCTAAGTGTGACAAGTGATAAGGACATATGGAATCCTAGGTGGAGGAGACAAGATGATGTGGAGATGAGATGGCATCTATGTGGAGGTACTTTCAAGTACCTTGGGAAGAGGAGAAAAGATGTGGCTTGCCTCATCCTCCCAAATTATGAGAGGATGTGACAAGTGAGGAATTAAAAATTCCCCAATAATCCTCCTTGGGATGAGACAATTCCTTGTGAATGGAAGCAAGGAATTAAAAATTCCTTTTAATTCCATCTAAAAGCCTAGGGGAAATATATTGGAATTAAAATTTCCAAGTGACCTCATGGGAGAAATAAATAGGAATTAAAAATTCCTAGGGAATAAGAGATAACTTCTCTAAAAAGGGAAGGAGTTAATGAAGGGTTGACTAGGTACATACCATATTTGGCATTAGGTGGAGTTAGGAATAATTAATCAAGATTAATTGGTTGTACAAATGATTAGGTAGGTTAATGAAGTGATTAAGAGCAAGTGGGAGATTATGGAGGATGTGACACTAATCAAAATTTGTGGTGTGCACATCCTAATCACAGGTTAATTAGATTAACCTGGATTAAGGAGGAATTATGGAGGATGTGACATTTGGAGAGATAAAATGATGAATTAAAAATTAATTTTAATTCTTGTGGGTTAAATGACCAAATTAAATAAATTGATCTATTTATTTCATTTGGAGAAGAAAGGTAATAAAGTATTTAATTGATTAATCAAATACATTAGGAACATTAGGGATAAAGGTGAATATTAATCAAATAATAAAATTATTTAATTAATATGGATGCAGACATGGTTTAGATGAAATAAAGGATAAATTTGACCATATGGAAGTGGTCAAATTGAGATTTCTACATTTTTCCCCTCTTTGAAATATTGTTAAATAACGATATTTTGAAGAAAAATAAAATATAGGCAACTCGATAGAAGAAAAATGATGACAAGATGCCCTAGTATGGTTGGGAAAAGGACAAGAAGGAAAATGGAAGAAATATAGAGGGTTATGCCCCCATGAGAGGGAAGATGGGGAAAAGGGGCCCTGGGCAGCATCTTGATAGAGGAAAATGGTGAGCATCATGAGGACCGCGGCAAAAAGCCATGAAAATGGCTTATAAACTAAAGAAAATGGATGAACGGAGTGCAAATGGTGGCCAAAAGAAGAAAGCAGGCTAAACAGGGGTAAAAAAGGGGGTTATAAATAGTAAATAGGAAAATTTACTATTCATTTGGATTTTAGTGCACACATGTGATTGATCAAGCTCAAGAGAAAAATGGCATGCCGAGGAGACATCGCTCACCGTGTGGATGTAGTCTGAGAGTACTACAAGGAGGGCATCATTCCCCATCAAGTACATCTCAAAAATTGAATCTTGTCAATTCATTTGGCACATGTTTTTTTACTTTTTGTACAGGTGGGTAGAGTAGGGAGATACAAAACCACCCATCGGGAGGAAAATTCACCTGTTTGGTGTGACGCATCTTCCCCTATAACAGATGGGTGGATGTGTGGTAAGGGAGGGGCGATAATGTGTTCGCATGGGTGAATGCATGATGTAAAGGGTGATTGCATGTCCACATGGGCAAAAATGTGATTGGAAAGGGTAAAACGGATCTGCCCATGAAGAGGAAAGTTCTCCCAATAGGAAAGGGTGAATGTGTGCTAGCCTGAATGGGTGATCACACAAGTAAAAGGGGGAGTGTGTATCTGCATAGGCAGATGCGCACTCGCCTCTAGGAAGAATGGGAGATCACACATTCGCATGGGTGGCTGCACAATCACCTCTAGGAGAAAGGGGAAAACATGTGTTCACATGGCAGATGGGAAACTCCATGACCACACAAGGGAAAGTTTGTGACCATGTCGCAGGGGTGATCCACTTTGCACAAGGGTAGATGCATGCAAAGAGGAATGGGCAATCGTGCCTTGCACAGGGGAAATTGCACAAAAGGGTAGTTAGAAAAAAGATGAAGGATAGATGAGAATCTAACAAGTGAGTTGAATGGATGTAGCCTATAAGGAGCATGCGGATGATGGAGTGACACTCAACAACATTGGTTGATACAAAGGGATTTATAGATGAGAATTACACCACCCTGGACATGGATGGCCTTCTACATATGCCTATATTACTAGCAATATGAGCCCACTGACCTTTGTTGGCCACATTGATCAAGTGGTGGAGCTTAGAGACTTGCACATTCCTCCTCCCCATAGGGGAGATAACAATGACTTTAGAGGACGTATGGAGGATCCTTTAGCTACCGATTAGAGGATTATTGGTGAGTGGGGTGACCAAACAACCCCTAGAGTAGAGCCTGTGGGTGGTATTCAAGACAACAGATCGTCCCTACTTTGGGAAGGAATTGGACATAGATGCATGCATCAACATTGCACCACCATTGCCACTATACCTGTGTGGGTTGATCAGCAGGATCATCCTCCCAGATAGGAGCTACTGATTCTTCAACCTCAATTTGATTGAGGTTGTACAAAATATCATAGAGAGGAGGAGGGGAGTATACATGTGGGGAGCATGCATCCTAGCACAACTTTATAGGGATATGCATTTGGTGTGCTCCAGATGAGCATCCAACATCACCCACATGATAGTTTTGTAGGTTTGGGCATGGTAGCATATCTAGATCACTCGACCAAATATTGTAGGGGTGGAGTAGAGGGAAGCAAATATGATGATTGTCTTCAAGTACTAGGGTATGAGACACTACTCAGAGGTTTGGAGCATCTCTTTCTAGTGGGGGGGCCTAGATGATTTGATAGAGGATGAGATCATTTGGAGACCTTATTTTGACTATGATTTCAGATCATGGAGAGCAAAGGATAGGTTATACAAGGGCTACATGTTCTCACAATGCTACCTAATTTACCGGGATCCCTACATTATTGAGATGTATAGACTGGATAGGGTGACATAGCAGTTTGGAGTGCAACATGATTTTCCATAGTTGGAGGAGAGGTATTGTCATATTTTTCGAGAGATCGATGTGTGGGGGTGGAGAGTACCTGCGGCTAGAGTGAGGTAGATGTGGGAGCAGCTAGTAGAGGTTGGGTGGATATGGAGGGGTGGCTTAAATGACCCTGGTGTGATGGAGAGATATGCAACCTAGTGGAGGGAATGGGGGATAGAGAGAGTAACTCCCGTAGCATGGCTAGTACAATCGCCCATGCAAGCACTTAAGGTAGAGGGTGAGGGTAAGGAGGAGGAGGTAGCCAGTGAGGAGGAGGCTGAGGAGGAGGAGCTGATAAGGAGGGTGAGGAGGAGGATCCTACGGCGAGGAGGATGGGTGATAGTGGAGGAGGAGATCGAGGATGTAGATGTTCCAGAGGAGGAGGGGGAGTAGGATATTCTTAGAGAGATGGCCTTAGTGTTGTGGCAGCCACCAGAGGAGGATGACATAGCAGCCAAATTGGTAGGGGCTCAGGCATAAATCAACATCCTAGAGAGGAGGTTGGGATAGTTAGAGGAGTAGAGAGAGAGGCTATAGGCGGAGGTGGAGAGGCTACAAGGTGTACATCTGATGGCAGAGGTGGATGGGATAAGGAGGGAGGTTGAGAGACTACAACAGTTACTAGATGACATGACACAACAACATGACATGGTGTAGGGGCTAGTACACTAGGCATAGGTCATTTTGTATACATTTTAGGGAGAGAGGGATGAGGCATAGGCATGCACTGAGCAGGAAAAGGAGCAGCTAGCCAGTATGAGGCTAGCTCAAGATGCTTGGGATCTAGAGAGAGGTAGGTTGTAGGCACAGAGGAATAGATACATGAGTGAGAGAGATGCAACTCAAGTGTCAGGGGATCGGTTTGACGATGCCACCCATGATGTGAGATATTACATTGGTTTATACTATGTCGGTGTGCTTGATCTAGCATAGAGAGCACCCTCATATTCACATGTGTACAACAGGGTTGTGGGGCCATCGCAATCAGGATAGAGATTGCATTCAGGAGGATTAGGTGCATCTAGTGGATACATGGGGCCACTAGGAGGAGGAGGAGGTATAGGATCACTAGAGTCACCTCAGCACTCTAACGCAGTGAGTAGTGGTTAGAGTAGGTGGATGACAGGATGGTTTTAGGGCTCTAGTTTTGATAGATTGTATAGGCGGTAGGATATGTATGCAGAGTTCATCTAAAAATTTTGGGAGATGATTCATTAATTCTTTTGTATTCATATACTTATATTATACTCCTCTACACATTTACCCTTTTATTATTTCATGGACATTGTGGACATTATTATTATTTATATGATATGGATGATTATGGCAATAGATCATATGATTATGCGATGTGATTTATGTTTATCATGGATGAATGATCATGATTATGTTATGTGATGTGATGTATATATATGCATGATGAATATGATATATGACTAACATTTTTGTGATGCGGGATGTGATGTTTAATGTTTATGATTATGGTGCATGATGTGACATAGGATGTGATGTTGTATGTGTATGATTGTGATGCATGATATGACACTAACACTATGTGATGCAGGATGCGATGGGTTATGTGGAGTATTGTGATGCATTATGTGACACTAATGCTATGTGATGTAAGATACGATGGATTATGTGTATGGTTACAATGTATGATGTGACACTAACGCTATGTGATGCAGGATGTGATGGATTATGTGTATGATTGTGATGTAATTTATGATGTGGATGTTATGTATGTTATTGATAATTATTATGATGTGAAATGGATGTATAATGTAATGATCCTAATGTAATATGATATATATATATATAATGTTCCTAATGCAATGAATGATCCTAATTAAATGATAATGTGGAATGGATTAAGATGCTTAGAATAACAAATATATATCATTTTAAAAAAACTTAAATGATAATGAAAATGTAAAATGAAATGGATTAAGGTACTTAGAATAACAAGTCTATATCATTCTAAACAACTTAAATGATAATGAAAATGCAAAATGAAATGGATTAATGGAACATGATCATGAAATGGAAAATGCAATATGGTAATGAAATGGTGGGTGTAGTACACCTGTCAAAACTTAAGTGATCTACTAGAAAGAATAGGTGGGGGAATAATCATTTGCACAACCAATATCAATGATTATAAGAAAGGTGAATGGATGGGGGGAATGCAATAGAGGGACTATGACATGAATCATGCAATCTAATGCCATGCTATCAATCATGAAGCACTATATTTTTTTATAGCATAGGGTACCATACACCAGGGTATGAAGAACCAAGGAAAATTAGCACCCAATGCATAGGACTGACGCAACAAAAAATAAGGTTAATCCAGCATACCAAAGTCATAAGGGATTTGGTTGGGTCAATGCTGGAAAAACCACAAGCACCAAAGGTTTCCCCAGTATAACACAAGATCATATGG
Source organism: Sequoia sempervirens (assembly GCA_007258455.2). Classification (NCBI taxonomy): domain Eukaryota; kingdom Viridiplantae; phylum Streptophyta; class Pinopsida; order Cupressales; family Cupressaceae; genus Sequoia; species Sequoia sempervirens. Next base: position 370,938,154 of record VDFB02270651.1, read on the forward strand.
ATCTTGATAGGGACCATGTGGGACAACCAGGAAAACACAATCACACAAAAACCAAGATATTCCCCTATTTCTACTAGTCAAAGCACACCATGATATGATGGATCATGGCAACCTTGAGTAAGTATAGTAGGAAGCTCAAATGATAAAAAAATGAAAACACACCAATAAATTGCAATAAATCTCAAACATCCTTTGCCATGAGGACAATAGATGGAAGGGATTGACATGGTCTGATGTGAGGAAGTATACATCCTACTAAGACTAAAGATGGATGGAGTAGATCACAAGATTGACACAACTTGGGATAACTAAAAATTGATCAAGGTTTCCAAGTACGAGTGGATTTTTTTTGTTATTTCTAGAAAATTAGGGACACTCTAGATAACACAATATAGAAAATAACAAAAACTAAAAGACAACCTAGTGCCTTGAGGGCTTGTCAAAGTTGTCCTTTCCTACGTAAAAGCATAGTGAAAATGTAGTTCGATAAAAATACCAATGGAAAGGGATGATGCAAGACCTAATGATAAAATACGCGATGATGGATCCTAGATGAGTATGTGAGACCGACCAACAAAACACTATATACAAGTGATGATAATCATCCAAAGCCCAATTGGTATAGGAATAGGAGACCAAGACACCCAACAAGACTTATAGAAGCTCACCACCAGTGAGAGAAGCTCAGTACTTGGGATAGAGAATATAAACCATCTAATGCTCAATCAAAATATACCACGCAATAGGTGATAGGATGGATGAGATGTATAGATGGGATGGGGTGGATACATAAGCATATAGGAAAACAGGATGCAAGGTAGATAATGATTAAGCCCTCTATGAATGGAAATTGTTGCCAATTTTTCACCAAATGTACTTATCCAAGGTGCCACCAGGGGTGGTTTTCCCCATAGGATGATTTATTTCTCTTTACTATTAACAACATTTTTTAAAAAAAAAATTGAAATTTTTCAAAAAAATTGAACTTTTTTTGGTATTTTCTAGGTGGGGTACCCCAACTGATTTAGGTATAAAACCACTTTAGATGCACAATGTTGATGGGTTCTTCCAAGGGTTCACCCTCGAGTGTGGCAAGTAGATATGCTCTAGAACCATACTTAGCCATAATGACCTATGGACCCAACCAGTTAGCTTCAAACTTCCCTTTCTTCTCTCGATCTTGTTGGGTATGTTGATTTTCTTGAGTACAAGATCACCAATCTAGAACTGACGGGGTCTAAATTTCTTACTGTAGCTTCTTTTTATCCAATGTTGGTAAGCTTGCAAGTGATTATAAGTATTGAGATGCTTCTCATCAAGAAGATCTAACTAAATTAGATGTATAACTTGATACTCCTCATCAATAATGAGGTTCTTCAAAGATATATGAAGTGAGGGGAGTTCGACTTCAATCAACAAGATTACATCAATGCCATATACGAGTGAGTATAGTGTAGCACTTGTGGGGGTGGGAATAGATGTGCGGTAGGCCCAAAGGGTAGGATTGAGGTGGAGGTGCCAATCTCAACCAGTGTTATTGACAACTTTCTTTAGGATTTTGATTATTTTTTTTTGGTTTCTTCGGCCTAGCCATTACCTTGAGGGTAATAGGGTGTGGATCATCGATGTTGGATATGAAAAGTCTCACATAGTTGTCTTACGTGTTGGTTTTTGAAAGGTTTACCATTGTCGATGATTATGGTAGGTGGGATACCATATCTACAAAGAATATGGTATAGGATAAATTTGGATATTTGGGTGTTGGTAATCAGGGAGATTGGAATTGCTTCCAACCATTTAGTGAAGTATTTATTTGTGGTGATGATGAAGGTATGATCATTTGAGGATGCAGGGTATATCTTACTGATTAAGTCTAAACCCCATTATGAGAAAGGCCACGGTGATGTGATCAATTGCAAATCCTATGTGGGAGTATGAATTAAAGTTGCATGTTGTTGGCATGGTAAACACTTCTTGAAAAATTCACAGGCATCATGTTCCATAGTCGATCAATAATACCTATTTTGAAGAAGCTTCTTTGCTAAGGCCATTCCATTAGTATGTTCCCCACAAACACCACTATGTACTTCACCTAACACTATTATAGTTCATTCAAACATCAAAGAAGAGCTCAATCATACCATCTATTATAAAGAGTGTCTCCAAGGATGGTGTAACGAGATGCTCAATGGATGAAGGATTTGCATTGGTTATGATTTTGATCGGGTGGAAGGATGTTGTCACAAAGGTAGGTGTAGATGTCATGATACTGTGGGGATTGAGGACATAAAATTTTGCACACCATTTCTATATTAGGGATGTCATATGTGGGGACCAATAATTATTGGACTAGGAACTCACAATATGTATGATCTCGAGGCATATTTATGAGAGAGCCTATGATAGCTATAAAATATGTAGGCTTATTTTGCAATCTGGGAACTTGTTCAAATTGGATATGACTGAAATATTTCTTGAATTCATCCACCATGCATTTGTATGGAATAATCTTATCATCCTTTGTTTGGAACTCATCATTGAATTGTTTGATTTTAAGTTGTGAGTCTCCATAAACGTAGAGGCGGGTGATGTTCCATTGAACTGTAATTCAAAGACCAATTATTAAAGCTTTGTATTTAGCAATGTTATTTGTGCATGGAAAATCCAACCTAAACGACTTAGGAATATAGTCACCTTAAGGAGTAACAAAAAGGAAACTAGTACCAACCCCATGCTATGTGTAGGACCCATCAAAATAAAGTGTCCATATGTTTGCTCCTAAAATGGTGAACATTGATTCATCTAGAAATTCAACCACTAAAGGATATGCATCCACTAAAGGGGCATTAGTCAATTGATCCAAAATGATTTGTCCTTTGATTGCTTTATGTTCTATACATAATCAATATCAAACTCATTTACAAAACCCATTTATCCATGCTACCTATCAATGATGTTCTAGATAATAGATACTTGAGTGAATCAATCTTAGAGATCACCTTAACCAAATGACTAAGCATGTAGTGGCAAAGCTTTTGAGAGCTAAAGACAACTGCAAGGAAATATTTTTCCATAGGGGTATAATTGAGTTAATACCCTACTAAATTTTTGATGATGTAATAAATTTCCCTTTCCTTCCCATTGTCATCATGTTGTGCTAAAAGTTCCCCTAGTGCAACTATTGTAGCAGAAACGTAAAGCAACAACAATTTTCCTAGTATAGGAGGCATCAAAATAGGAGGGTTGGCAAGATATTCCTTAATTTTATCAAAGCCATTCTAACACTTTGGATTCCATTTGAAGACAATATCTTTGCACAAAATATGTGTAAAGGGTTGACATTTATCTGCAAGTTGAGCTATGAAGTGTCTGATTGATTGCAATTTACCTTGTAGGATCCTTAACTGTTTCAGATTTTTAGGTGGGGGTATTTCCATAATAGCTTTCACCTTAGTTGGAAAACTTCTATACCCCTTCTGGACACAATGAAGCCCAACAATTTTCCTAAAGTGACTTCAAAAACACATCTTTTTTTATTTAACCTTAGCTTTGATTGCTCTAGCATGTCAAATATTTGTTTCATAATCTTTGGATGTTCTTCTCTAGTCTTGGATTTCCCTAATAAGTCATCAACATAGTATTCCATTATGATGTGGATCAAATCTTAAAAATTGACTGTCATAGCACATTGATAAGCTACCCCCACATTTTTGAGACCAAAAGGCATAACATTGTAGCAAAAGGTACCCCAAGGTGTAGTGAAAGTTTTCTTGTGTTGATCCTTGGGTGAAATTTTAATTTGATTGTATCTAGAAAAGTCATCCATAAGGGATAGCATAGCATGTCTTGTTGTCAAATCAACAAGCATGTCAATGTTTGGCAACAAAAATTCATCTTTAGGATAGGCTTTATTAAGGTCCTTGAAATCTGTACAAATGTGGATGCCCCCAATTGGTTTAGCTATGGGGATAATATTGGAATAAATACAATCAGAATAATCAATTGGTCTGGTAAATCCTATTGCTAGTAATTTTTCCAACTCAACTTTGACAAGGAGAGCAACTTGTGGATGCATTTTGTGGAGATTTTTCTTTGTTGGATTGACATTAGGACATATATTGAGGTGATACACCACTAATGCTAGATCCATCCCAAGCATATTTGAATAGGCCCATGCAAAATTAGTGATTCCTCCTTGAAGTAGATTGAAAATTACAGAATAATCTTCTTCAGTCAAGGATTTAGCTACATATGTAATCTTCAGTTTTGTTTCTATTCCCAAATTCACCTCTCTTGTTTCCTCAATTAGAATGAAAGACCATTCCAAGAAGTGAGTGCCCATGAGAGGGAGATGAATATCCCCATCCTCTAATTCCTCAAGGAGGTTTTCATCAGAGGATACACCTTTTGTTTTTACTTTTGATGAGTGTGAAAGTTCTTCAAGGAGGTTTTCACTAGGATACCCTTTTTTACTTTGTTTCTTTTTACTTTTGCAGTTGAGGTGTTCATCTTCCATAGGGTAAGTATCATAGTCTTCTTCCAGTCCTATATTTAATTCACATATGCCTCTTTGGAAGGAAAAATGTCAACGAGTGTGCTTCCTCTAGTCCCAATCTATCAGGTCATGGTGGCATAGGGAAAGGTTGATGGTGAAGATGGAAGTGGATTCAAATAAAAAGGAGACGTCCAAATCATCATAAGAGAGTATGATAGTTTCCTCCTTAGGGATGTCATCAAGGATACCAACTTCTGCACTAATGTTATTTGAAGCACTAGATGATGTAGCAGATTATTTTTGCTTCTTATCATATCCAAGACCTTAGTATTTCAGGCACTTTGGTGTATTAATTGGCTTTCACATTCCTTGCTCATCTACACCTAATCCTCCTCCTTGATAATTATATTTTTGAGCCACCTTAGAAGCTTGTGGATAGACCTCTTGGAAGTACTCAAGGAGAGGGGGTGAAGGATTAGGTTCCTCTCTATATACCCATTTATTGATGTCATTATCAAGCTAATCTTGTAATATTTAGGTCGATTGGAAGGTAGTGGAACCCATGTTCTTGGAGATCATTGTCTTGGTGAGTGGTTCCCCTTGTTGTGGAGATTCAGTGGGTCAGCCATAACTTCATGGAGAGGAGGGAATTGTGCCCACATTAAGTGCAATGGACATCTCATATTCTCCACAACCTTTTTCAATGATCTGGACCTTCATAATGGTGGAATTTGAAGTAAAGGATGGAGTGGATGAAGCATTGGTATTGTCACGAGATGATGATGGAACGGTATGAGTGGTTCCGACCTCAATTCTGGGGAAATGGTGGGAGTGTGGGAAGGAAGCCTCAAGAGCATGGTAGTACTCAATGTTGAATGAAAACTGAGAGGGGGGTGAATCAGTTGTCACAGATATAAACCTTAATTCATTCACTGGAACTAATCCTTAACACTACTTAAATGATCAAAAATTAAATACTAGTGTAGAAACTAAGAACCATCACACAAACAAAATAACACTAGATTTACATGGAAAATACAATAAGGAAAAAACCATGGTGAGGATTAACTCACACTATAAAGAATATCAAAACTGATTACAAGAGGCTCACTTCCTGAGAAACAAGGCTCACTTCCAAAACAAGGACTCACTATCTCGATCAGGACTCACTGTCCAACAGGGCTAACAACTTGGAGGGCTCACTGCCATAGAGATACAAAGAAGATAGAAGAGATATGTTATAGAGAGGACAACCTCAATGCAATGGAGAAATCCACCACAATTTACTCAACCACTTGCAGAAATGCATGAATGATGGAGTACACCTTCTACTCAGTACATTTGGAAACTCAGCATCTAGGCTTCATGCTGATCTACCACACTCACATCACACGCATTCACTAGTTTGCATCAATCTTCCATCTATTTGTTGTATCACTCTCTTTCCTCTTTCTATATTTTTCACCACTAATTCATCCTATATTTATACCATATTCAACTTTGAAACATATCCAAATTTAGATATCCAAATTCAAATTCAAATTAATTTCAATGCCAAAACATCCTAGGGTGGAATTAGAATGAGGGTGACCCAAACAAACGCTTCATAAGGACCCAAATAGATCCAATATGCTTCATCAAATATACATATAGTGTTTAACACAAGGTCAGCCAAACTAGTGTAAAACACATAGAATAATTAACCAAAAACCTTCCAAATACCAAAATTATCTTCAACACAATAAAAAAAACTCAACAATAGAACTGCAAGTCATAAAACTTTAACAAAGAGAAATTTGAACCAACAAAATTTCTCCTAGACCTCAACCAGAAACACAGAAAACTGCAGTTCACAATTGGTGAACATAACTTGCATTGTACAATGAATCAACAGAAAAAATTTGGATATAGTAGCTTCCAACAACCATGAACAACATATCTAAACCACACAAACATAAGAGAAAATCCCAGAGAAAAACTCGGAGCAACCATTGAACACCTACAATCTTTCTTTAATACAATTTTCTCAATATCCTCGTCATATACAACCAATAACCTGTATCCATGACACTAATGACAACAACAACCAGTTGATAACCAATTAACTAGTTGACATCAATGAAAACACCTCCATTCTTTCCATTCTTACAACAATCTCCCCCTTTGTCATTGATGGCAACACATGATGTGAAAAATAATCAAAGACACCATACAGGCTCTGAATACACTTCTCAAGATTTTTCTTTCTATTTCTCCCCCTTGTAGATAATCTTTTATATTCTTACTCTTTTTGTTTGTTTTCTTCTTCTTCTTCACATGCTTCCTCTCCCCCTTTGACATCAATGGCAAAGGAAAAAGATATTTTACATTGATTTCCTTCTTGTCAATAAAAACATAATACGCTCAATGACAACACCTAACACTACTTGTTTCCCCTAAGAGGTAGCCACCAAAACATTAATCCAGAAGAAAGATAGATCCATAGATCCATTAGACTTATGCATCTCCATATGCATCTTAGTTAAAGAAAGGAGGGGCAATGACCCCTAACTTCTTTTGGAGATACTCAAAAGTATCTTTAAGAAGAGCCTTTATAAATATATTAGCAATATGATCCTTCATCAGAACATATTCAAGTTTTAATTCATTATCCATGAGCTTCTCTCTCAAGAAATGATTCCTGATTGATCTAAAAAAACTCTAGAGTGTGCTTACTCAACTAATTTCTTCATTTATCAGATTTGAAATCAGTTCCTTAACTTACTCAATTCCAAATCTGTGCCAAGATCTTTAATTAATGGTTTGAATCCAATATGCAAACTCAATCCATCAATTTACTGAGCTCATTGATTAATCTATTAGCAGAATTTAAACATAAGCCATCATCAAGAACAAACCAAAATATCAGAGACACGTTTGATTACGGAGTTCACCTATTAGGGCTATGTCTTTGGATCCACTCAATAAGCCTGATCAATTGTCAGTAATGTTGTCACCTACAAATTGCTTACAACATCATCTGGTCTTCTAACTGCATACATAAAATTGTCACTACTAGGAAGTTTCAAGCCCTACAAGCACTTCTTGAATCCACACTAAACAAGTGCTTCCAACAATAACAACAAAGCAGTCATAGTTCTTGAAGCATTAACTAAATGAAAACTAGATATAGAGGTATCTTGCTTTGTTTACATACATGATTCAAACAATACTGAATTCACCATTACATAATAGAGTCAAGTATTAAAAACACTTTGGTTATACCTAACACTGGATCTTCAACCTTGCAAGAGAGAATTCTTCAATCTAGACTTCGTACAATACTCCTTCAAGTGCAAATTCCACATTCTTTCGACATATCTGCAACAGAGTCTTGAAATCACAATTCTTCCCTCAAGATGCTCTACAAAATCCTATCACTTGGATGCTTAGATCTCGATGTTAAATCCTTGGATGCTTCCTCGAGAGAATACTCTGAATTGGATTCTAAATTCTTTGATCTAAATGCCATGCCTTTGCACTCTCATCCCCTTTTATACAAAAATTTTCCCATTGTGGTTAAAACCATAAAAAATTGGACATTTCCCCTTTAAGGTTAGGATTTAACCAACCCCATTATTTTACAAATAAAACAATAACAATCCCCATTAAAACCATTTTAATTTGTTTTTAAGCCCTTAATACTTTTCATATTTGGGCTATTTAGTTTTTTGTTTTTGTCTTTTTATCATTGAAGGAATTCATAACCTATTTAAAGGTTATTTAGTTTTAATTTAAGGAATTCGAGCTAAACAAAGTGTTAAAAATAACACAACCCTCGTATATTTCCAAACTGTTGCATGGTGCAATGGTGGATGTTCCCTTTTGGACGGCAAGGGTTAGGAGTTCAACCCCCATCGGCCTTTGTTTTCTTTCAACCAATTTCCAACTTTTAAATAGCAAAACCAACTGACACCCTTATGCAGTTAAAGCTAAGTCGCGTGGTGCAACGATGGACGCGGGTGCTAGCAATGTGGGGGTCGGGGGTTCGACCCCCCTACCATTTTGGTGAATAAAACAAAACATTTCAACCAACGCAAATTAGAGGGCAACGTACGATGTTCCACGTGGCACGACCTCATTGGGCCATGTGGCACGATTCCATTCACTGTCAAAGACACATGTAAAACCCTAATTCTCCATAAATGTAACATCACCTGTTGGTTGGACTTCCATCTCACCTGCTAACTATGTGTATGGATGCCATGTGGAAAGAGTTGATTGGTCCACATCATGTTCGTATGATATAGACCTGTTGCATCAACATGTTGACATCATGCTAACATCATCATCTGTACGACCCAGTCACCCCTAGGGCCCACCAGCTTTGACTCACTATAACTTTCATGTACGGGCTCAGATTTCAGCGAAACAAGCAGTGTTGGGTTCGTATCGACGAGCTCTTCAATTTGGTTATATTTTTGATAGATTTTGAGTCTATCAAATTTTTGCCTTTTTGACTAGTCTTAGGTACTAGTTTGACCAAACTTTGATTGGCCATAACTTTGACGTGCGAGCTCCTTTTTCACCTATTCAAATTGTGTTGGGTCCAATTTTTTGATCACTTCGGCATGGCATTGATTTCAAGGGAAATTGATATAGTTGAATTTTTAGGGTTCTAAGATCCACCTGGATCAAGCCTCCCCACTGAAAAAAATTTGGTCTTTGAAAGTGTATTGTTCCTTTCAAACATACCCCATTCTCTACATTATGTAACTCAACAATGCCAAGGAATATTTTGGCATAACACTAATGCTCCTCGTTGCTCACAAACTGCTCGAGCGATAGCAAACTGCACCTCAGCTTGATACATTCCTTCACCTTTGTTCTTTAGAATGGATAATTCAAGGCTTCACCATTTATCTTTTTCCATGCTTGTTGTAGCAACAAGGCCATTGAAAATCACCACCCCTTGTAGGACTTTTCAATCACCATCTGACTGAGATTGAACTAAGCTTCAAGATTAGACTGAGTCCTGATGTGTAGATGATCTATCTATCTTGTAAAAAATTCTCTTCTTCTTCAATAGAAATTTAGTGACACATTCTCACCTCAAGAATTTATGTCAACCACTTGAGTCTTCTTAAGTTCTCAAGTGCTCAATAAATCTGCAAGCAACAAGTCTTTAACCTGCATAATGAAGTCTTCAAGTATTCTCCTTCAGATTACAAGAGATATGGCTTCAAAGGCCTTACAAAATCTTAATCTTAGAGAAATACAACTTCATAAAAATACTTGCAAAACAATTTCATTTAGATTCTTTCACTCAAAACCACATTGGTTTGATTACCACAATCAAAAATGTAACATGAAACAAAGTTGATACACTTATTTAGTCAACAAGGTTTCCCATCTTTTACAAAGCTAAACAAAGGAACTTCCCACTTCCAAATGATCTTGTTTCGGTTGAGGTTATTTAGAGACTTCCTCAAGGATAGCAACCACAGGTTCTTCCTTTACCTCTACAACCTCCTGTTAACTGGGTTCTTTCGTAGACCTTAGTGAGTGTCGAAGCTTTGGGTGCAGCTTCCAGCATTTCTCAACCCAATGCCCACTAATTTTGTAGTGAGTACAATAATTTTGAACTTTGTCCTATATTGTAGTTCCCTTCTTCGGAGAGGAATTTTGAAGGTGTGATGCATGCCTCGTTGTCTCTTTAGCTTGCATGACTAATTTTCTACAAAGCCTCTGCTTCTTGCTACACAGTGGTTAGGTGCATGAAAAAATGTGCATGGTCGTATATTCCATAGAGCTTGCACAAATGAATTACTACTTTCAAAATCAACAATAGATTTAAAGTGTTCATCACCTTTGGATTTCCCTTGACCAACTGCAGCACTGAACTACTTAGAAGAACTTGATTTTCCTTTCTCAAGTTTTGTGCCCAACTGTTGAAGATAATCTTCCTTAGATTTTCCTCCATTAGGTTCATCTTTCCCAGGAGATGGTTTGTAGTCACTTCCATTGTTGTAGGCTAAAGTGTCAACTTCTCCATAGCCTAATCCTTGATATCGAGGTCTCTCACTTACCTCTATAGGATTGACAATACCTTGGCCATGAATTCCAATACCTTTCCCATTGTAGCCCATCTTCGTCAGCAACTTCATACCGATGCCCTTGGTATGTTTTTCAAATGCTACAAAAGCATTATCATGGTTAAAGGAAGGAATTGAACTTAATTCATTTGTTACCTTCTTTGTCACTTGGTCAACTTCCTAGATGTTTTCCAATGGATCCTTCTAAATTGTTGCAAATGAAGCCTCCAAACTATTAGGCTGTGTGAGGGGTACATACGAGGAATCCTCTAAGTGTGGAAAAAAAGTACAAATTTCAGGATCTTCAATCCTAGGAGGACTCTTTATAGTAGAACTTTCTCCCATCTGCTCTTCCACAACACTCTACAACATCACGTGTAATTTCTTCTTTTCATCTTCCAAACCTTCAAGGCAACTCCTTAGGTCAACATTTTCCATCTGGAGACATTGATTGGCTTCCTCAAGTTCTTGAAGCCTTTCACACTTATCCCAGTGGAGTGCTTCAATCATTCTTTTCATTGAAAAGAAGTCATCCAACATGGATGCAAACATTGTCACCTTAGAAGCTTCCCCTTGCTTAGATGCCATCTTTCTGAAATCTCTTAGATGTTCACCTATTAAACTTGCAAACCAACAAATTGTTCAAAATAGAAAACTTGCACAAACTAGTAATTTGCTTAACCAAGCAAACTAAGCAAATTGAGCTAACTGACAAACTTTTCAAACTGGTCACTTAACCAAACTTGAGCTCAGAAACCGCTTTGATACCACTTGATCTAAAAAAACTCTAGAGTGTGCTTACTCAACTAAGTTCTTTATTTATCAAATTTAAAATTAGTTGCTTAACTTACTCAATCCCAAATCTATGCCAAGATCTTTAATTAATGGCTCAAATCCAATATGCAAACTCAATCCATCAATTTACTGAGCTCATTAATTAATCTATTTGCAGAATTTAAACATAAGCCATCATCAAGAACAAATCAAAAGATCAGAGACACATTTGATTACGGAGTTCACCTCTCAGGGTTATGTCTCTAGATCCGCTCAATAAGCGTGATCAATTTCCATTAATGTTTTCACTTGCAAATTACTTACAACATCATCTGGTCTTCTAACTGCATACATAAAGTTGTCACTGCTAGGAAGTTTCAAGCCCTACAAGCACTTCCTGAATCCACATTGAACAAGGCTTCCAATAATAACAACAAAGCATTCCTAGTTCCTAAAGCATTAACTGAATGTGAACTAGATATAGAGGTATCTTGCTTCATTTACATACATGATTCAGACAATATTGAATTCACCATTACAGAATAAAGTCAAGTATTAAAAACACTCTGGTTATACTTGACACTAGATCTTCAACCTTGCAAGAGAGAATTATTCAATCTGGACTTCGTAAAATACTCCTTCATGTGCAAAAATAAATCCACAGTCTTTCGACATATCTGCAACAGAGTCTCGAAATCACAATTCTTCCCTTAGGATGCTCTACAAAATCCTCTCACTTGGATGCTTGGATCTCGATGTTAAATCCTTGGATGCTTCCTCAAGAGCATACTCTAAATTGGATTCTGAATGCTTTGATCTGGATGCCATGCCTTTGCACTCTCATCCCCTTTTATACAAAAATCTGCCCGTTATGGTTAAAACCATAAAATTTGGGCATTTCCCCTTTAAGGTTAGGATTTAACCAATCCCCCTTATTTTACAAATAAAACAATAACAATCCCCATTAAAACCATTTTAATTTTTTTAAAACCCTTAACACTTTTCATATTCAGGATATTTAGTTTTGCTTTCTTTTGTCTTTTTATCATTGAAGGCATTCATAACCTATTTAAAGGTTGTTTAGTTTTAATTTAAGGAATTCAGGCTAAATGAAGTGTTAAAAATAACACAACCCTCATATATTTTCAAACCATTACATGATGCAATGGTGGATGTTCCCTTTTGGATAGTGGGGGTTAAGATTTTGACCCCCATCATTGTTTGTTTTCTTTCAATCGATTTCCAAATTTTAAATAGTAAAACCAACCGACACCCTTATGCGGTTAAAGCTAAGCCGCGTGGTGCAACGGCAAACGCGGGTGCTAGCAACAAGGGGGTCAAGGATTCAACCCCCCTACCATTTTGGTGAACAAAATAAAACATTTCAATCGACAAAGATTGGAGGGTGACGTACAAGGTGCCACGTGGCACCACCTCATTAGGCCATGTGGAACCATTCCATTCGTTGTCAAAGACACGTGTAAAACCCTGATTCGTCGGAAATGCTAACGTCACTTGTTGACTATGCGTATGGATTCCTTGCGGCAGGCGCTAATTGATCCATGTCATTTTTTATGGTACTGACCCGCTGCATCATCACGATGATGTCATGTTTATGTCATCATTTGTATGGCATGTTCAATCCTAGGGTCCGCCAACTTTGACTTGTGATAACTTTCACGTACAGGCTCAGATTTTGGTGAAATAAGCAGCATTGGGTTCATATTGATGAGCTCTTCAATTAGATGTTGTTTCTGATAGATTTTGAGTTGGTCAAATTTTTTCCTTTCTAACTGGTCGCAAGTACTAGTTTGACCAAACTTTGACTAGCCATAACTTTGGCGTATGAGCTCCTTTTTCATTTGTTCAAGTTGTGTCGAGTCCAATTTTTTGAGCACTTTGACATGGCATTGGTTTCAATGGAAATTGGAATAGTTAAATTTTTAAGGTTCTGTGATCCACCTGGATCACTGATAGATATATGCTTTGTCCTTAAGTACATCATAGGATTCTTTGAAATTTTAATTACAATTGTATTATCATAGAAGATAGAAATAGGATCATCATACACCACTGTGATATCTTTCAATGTTTGTTTCATCCATAGAACTTGTGTACATCAAGATGCAGCATCAATATACTCAGTTTCAATAGTAGACAAGGAGACCGAATCTTGCTCTTTCCTCAACCATGCCACCAATTTGCAACCTAGAAAGAATGCACCACCACTTGTACTCTTTTTGTCATCTACGCATCTAGGCCAATCTACATCTGTATAGGAACTTTTTGTAAAATTAGTATCTCTAGGATACCATAACCCATAATCTGGAGTGTCATTCAAATGTCTAAATATTATTTTAATAGCAGCAACACATGTTTCCTTAGGATCCTTTTGAAATCTAGCCACAAGATAGACAACATGCATAATATCCGGTCTAGTAACAGTCAAATACAATAGTCCACCAATCATAGATCTATACTTGATCTTATCAACCTTAGGTGAGTCATCATCTTTACCCAATTTGCAACCAGTCACCATAGGAGAACATACCAATTTGGAACCATCCATCCCAAACTTCTTCAACATCTATTTCACATACTTAGACTATGAAATAAAAATTCATTTCTCTATTTGATTAATTTGTAGCCCAAGAAATAATTTCATCTCTCCAAACATAGAAATTTCAAATTCTTTTTGCATCTCTTTTGCAAACATCTTGCACATAATTTCATCAACATATACAACTACAATTAGGATTTTGTCATTTTCAATTATAAAATATAGATTACTATCTATCATACCTTTGTTGAAACCTTGTTGAATTGAATACATGTCTAGCCTCACATACCAAGCTCTATGAGCTCGCTTCAATCCATATAAGGCTTTTTTCAATCTACACACCATATCTGGTTGATCTGTCAACTGAAATCCTTCCAGTTGTTCCATGTAAACCTCTTCTTCTATCTCACCATTCAAAAATGTTGACTTGACATCCATCTGATAGACCTTGAAGTCTTTATGAGCAGAAAATGCTAAGAACATCCTTATAGCTTCCATTCTCGCTACTAGAGCAAAGGTTTCCTAAAAATCTATGCCTTCTACTTGTGAGTAACCTTTACACACAAGCCTTGCTTTGTTTCTAACCACTTCTCCACTCTCATTCAACTTATTTTTGAATACCCACTTCGATCCAATAATATTTTTATCTGTCATTCTTGGGACCAATTCCCAAGTTTGATTCTTCTCAATCTGTATAAGTTCTCTTTTTTAGCATGTAGGGTAGAGATAACAATACCTTCATTTTTCTCCTTCTTCAAAGGGATTTCCTTTACCTATTTTTTAGAATTAGCAAAAGTAGGTTCATCCTTTATTTCCAAGAACAAGCATTCATTGTCATCAGGATCTTCATAATCAGAATCCTCATCAGATATACTAGCATTCTCATTCACATAATATGTTTTGTTGATCTTCTTTCATTTCTTAGCTCTTTCTGGACACTTTGCAACATAATGACCTATTTCTCCACAACTAAATCACTTAAAGGGTAACTTACCTTCATACTTACCGAAGCCTTTCCTCATTCTTCTCAAAAAGTTAGCTTCTATCTCATCAAAAATTTCTTCATCTGGATCTTCAACTTTTGTAGCCTTAAAATCAGTTTTTGATTTGCATCCATTCCTCATATTCAGCTTCCTCATCTCATAAGATGTCAAAAATCCCAACAACAGATCTTTAGTGCAGGTCTTATAGTCTAAACTATGTTCAATAGCACACACCTTCTCATTGTAAGCATCAAGGAGACTTCTAAGAATCTTCTTTACAATCCTATTTTTATCTATAGTAGCACCAAGTCCTCGCATTTCGGCCACTATCTCATCCAATCTCTATATATAAGCTTTAACATTCTCATCTTTAGGCATGTATAGAAGCTCAAACTGTGTCTCCAAATTCTACAATTTTTCCTCTTTAACTCTTTCATCACCTTCATGTGCCCTTTCCAAAGCATCCCAAACTTCTTTAGCAGTCTTCAAATTGTGAACCATAATTGACTCATAATGTACTAGATTGTTCTTCAAAATGTACTTCATCTTATTGTTCACTTCATGTGCTTTGATCTCATCAGTTGTACTCAAACCATTAGCAAGAGGAGTGTAAGGATTCTTATAAGCTTTCTCTAGATCATATCCAAAATACTCTAGATATTCTTCCATCAATATTTTCTAGATAGCATAATTAGTTCCATCGAACCTCAGATAATAATGTCATTTTCCTAGCCATCACAAACCTTCCTCAAGCGATTAAGCTCTTCACCAAGGAACCAAGCTCTGATAGAAATTTTTGAACAAGACAACTGAGAGGGGGGGTGAATCAGTTGTCACATATTTAAACCTTAATTCATTCATCGGAACTAATCCTTAACACTGCTTAAATGATCAAACATTAAATACTAATGCAAAAATTGAAAACTATCACACAAACACAATAACACCAAATTTACGTGGAAAACCCAATAAGGGAAAAACCACAGTGGGGATTAACTCACACGATAGAGAATATCAAAACTAATTACAAGAGGCTCACTTCCAAAGTTCAAGGACTCACTATCTGGATCAGGACTCATTGTCCAATAGGGCTAACAACCTGGAGGCCTCACTACCACAGAGATACAAAGAAGATAGAAGAGATATGTTATAAAGAGAAGAAAATCTCAATGCAATGAATAAATCCACCACAATTTACTCAACCACTTGCAAACATGCATGAATGATAGAGTACACCTTCTACTCATTGCATTTAAAAACTTAGTATCTAGGCTTCGCACTGATCTACCACACTCACATCACACACACTCACTGATTTGCATAAATCTTGCATCTATCTCTCTATTTCCTCTTTCTATATTTTTCACCACTAACTCGTCTTGTATTTATACCATCTTCAACTTTGAAACATATCCAAATTCGGCTTATCCAAATTCAAATTCAAATTAGATCAACGTCAAAAAATCTTAGGGTGGAATTAGAATGAGGGTGACCCAAACACA
The DNA here is from genome assembly GCA_007258455.2 of Sequoia sempervirens. NCBI lineage: Eukaryota > Viridiplantae > Streptophyta > Pinopsida > Cupressales > Cupressaceae > Sequoia > Sequoia sempervirens. Next base: position 370,954,542 of record VDFB02270651.1, read on the forward strand.
CACTTCATAAGGACCCAAATAGATCCAACACACTTCATCAACTCTGAAGATAGTGTTTAACACAAGGTCGGCCAAACCAATATAAAACACATAGAACAATTAAGCACGAACCTTCCAGATACCAAAATTATCTTCAAAACAATCAAAACAACTCAACTCTGGAACCGCAAGTCATAAAACTTTAACAAAGAGAAATCCGGACCGACACCGAACCTCAACTAGAAACATAGAAAACCACAGTTCACAACTGGTGAACATAACTCATACTATACAATGAATCAATAGCCAAAAATCTGGATATAGCAGCTTTGAACAACCATGATCAACATATCTAAACCACACAAACATAAGAGAAAATCCTGGGACAAAACCTAGAGCAACCATTGAACACCTGCAATATTTCTTCAATACAATTTTCTCAATACCTCGACATATACAACCAATAACCTGTATCCATGACACTAATGACAATAACGACTTGATAACCAATTGACTAGATGACATCAATGAAAACACCTTCATTATTTCCATTCTTGCAACACTCAAAAGGGTGTTGATTAGCAGGAATGGTAACCTCAATTCCATTGTGGGGGAATTTAAGGCATTGGTGAAACGTGGAAAGAATAGCTTGCATAGAATGAAGCCATGTCGTCCAAGAAGGAGGTTATATGGAAGGTCCAAATCAAGGATATGGCATGTTGTATACTGTATGGCAAGGCCAACCTGAATAGGAAGACAAATAGTTCCTTTTGAATCTCATTTTGTATTGCCATAGGCCTTGATGGTGATCACCTAATTATTTAAGTCAACATGAGTATACCCCACCTATTTTATGAAATTCAATGTACATAGATTGAGGGAAAACCCATTATCTACCAAGACTCCTTTAACTTTATGCTTAGTGACAAGGACTTCTATATGTAGGGAAAGGTTATGTGTGAGATCAATAGGGCACATATCATTTTGACTGAATCCCAGCTGGTAAGTAGATGATAGGTGTCCTACAAGATCTTAAAATTGGGTAGGATCTATGTCATTGGGTACATGAGTGTCCCGCAAAGCTTTAGTGAGCTTGGAATTGCATTAATGGATGATGTAATTGTTAAATGAACAAGACAATTGAGAGGGGGTGAATCAATTGTACCAAATTAAAACATCAAAACCCTCAATAGTAATCAAATCCACATGCATTCATTTAACCCTTAATTTGTTATAATGTTTAACCATGAAAAGAAGATAACAAAAAATGAAACAACCAATACCATACACACAAGAGAACACTAGATTTATGTGGAAAACCCAATGAGGGAAAAACTACGGTGAGGATTAGTTCACAATATAAGTAATTACAAAATTGGTACAAAGGCTCACTACCATAATAGGATGCACTATCCACAAAGGCTCACAGCTAGGGCTCATTGCCATAGAAAGAAAAAGAAGATAGAAGATAAATGTTACAAAAAGAACAACTTCTCAATGCAATAAAGAATCCACCACAATAGCTCTAACACCTTCACAATCTTATTTGAATGATTATAAACACCTTCTACTCATTACATTCAAAATTCCAACACTTTGAAGTTTGCATTGCTTTGCTCAAGCTCACACTCTACTTTTCAGCAATTCACATCACTTTTATCACAAACCTATATCCTTTCTATCTTGTCAACCCTCAACATCTCAACTCATACTTATACTTTCCTCAACCTTGAAAACTTTCTCCAAGGTCAGCTATACATGCTTCACACTTACAAATTTCAAATTAGGTCGGCACTAAACATTCTCGTGGTCGATAAGAACAAAAGTAGACCAAAAAAAACTAATTTGGGACCCAAATTAACTCTCACACGCCACGCTATGCCTTCATTAACACTTGAACATATTTGAATGTTGTGTAAACATCAATTCGATCGTCACCCGTGCAAACACATTAAACTTTGAATTACACGCTTCCTTTGAATGATCCAAAAATTTCAAACAACAAACTTCACCTGAACATGATCCAATAATATCTTGGAAACCAAAAAACTCCTTTGCAACAAATATCACCTGAAGATTATAAACATTATGTTTATCTAGACAACATTTCCAAACACTACAATACTCTGTAACTTAGAATACCTTCTTCTAATACACCAAACCACAAATCCTCTTGACACAAGAAAGAGAATAACATCATCAACTCTCCTTCAAAACTACAAGTACTAAAAAACAACTACGAAGAAATGTGGATCAAATACATTTCTCCTAGACACCTCTATATACAACACTGTAAAACTAGTTCACACACTAGTGAACATAACTTCCTTTGACCATTGATCCAGAAGCCAAAATTTTGGATACAGAAACTTTGAACATATCTAACCAACATATCCAAACCACAAAGGTATATCTTCAACCCAGAATAAATTTGAAGAAAAACCAAAACACCTCTTCAAACCATAACACCTCTGCAACACCCTTTTTCCTTATTTTATCAATTTTCTCAGTATCCTTGACATCTAAACCATAATTAGAAGCTTATCAAAGCAACACTAGAGGTTAACATGAGAAACTTAACTAATGACAACATAATGCAATTAATCAAATCAACAATCTCTTCTCAACCACTACACTACTATCATCAATGACAACACAGGCTTGTTGACATCAATGAAAACACCTTCATACTTGCAACAACAATAATATGAAATTATTGATTCCTTAAGGCTGAAATTTTTTACAAGAGAATTATTTTTCATTTGAAACTTTTACTACTATTTCACAACATCATTGGTTTCCCTGTTTGAGTATTATTGGACTTAAGCAAGCATGACGTGATTTTTCCATTTCTTCCCAACCAATAGCAAGAAAAAAGAAAAAAAAAAGGGGTCCCCCATTTTAATTGGGAAAAATGGGGCATGTTGTGAGAACACACAATAAGAAGAAGATTGGACAATACAACACACTACACTAAGGTCCTTGTAGTATTACTTATGAAAATTAGAAACTTAGAAAAAAGATATAGCAAGTTGTGCAACACCACATAACCTCCACACATGTTTTTTGGGTGATTCCTAGACCCAAAAATGGGACATATAGCACTTAAATAACCTTAAACACACTTAAAAATCCTTAAATAAGCTAAATTAAGGATATAAATTATTTAGGTAAGGGAAAATTTATGGGAGGAGGAAATGTAAGAGTATTTATGAAAGGTTGTAAGTAAAAGGAAAGATAAAAAGACATTAAGAGGCTATATAAGGAAGGGAAAAGGGATACATGTGCACAAATATATGAATATGAGATAAAGTAATTTGATGAGTAAGATTCAAACATATGAGAGAATAAGAAGGGAATATATATATATATAAAGTAAGAGATGTATACATGGAATATATAGTGAGAACATATGTGAAAGATATATGAATCAATGATGAATTAGGAAATGTTTAATTTATTTATATATTTTATTATCTACCACACTATGCTATAATCCACTTCATTATCCATTGCATTGGGGTATAGTTATAATATTAACATAAAACAGGGTTTAGAACATGGTATGTGCTCCCTTTGGTTAAAAGAAATAGTAATCGGTAGAAAGCGGAATTAAAAACCTTGGAAAAATATTTTTGGTAAGAATATATTAAAAATAACTGATTATTAATTGGAAGAAAGTGATTTTGATATTTCATGCTTAAATACACTAGGTCTTAGCCTAAATGAGGGTTTATGCACATAGGGGATGATGAATAGAAATTGGGGATCCTAAAAAGGATCTTGAGGAGATGTGAATACTAAGGAAGCTCTATATTGAGCCATTAGGGATGAATACAATTAAAAATATAAAACACCCATGGAAAAATAAGATAACAAGACAAAAAGAGGAATTGTTGAAGAGATCAAGATGGAAATGGAAATGAAATTAGAATAGAGGATATTGAAATAGGTCCAAGAGAGATAAGAAATATACTACAAGAGAATGAAAAACCAAGGGAATCCTCTTTAGAGAATGCTAGGAGGGATGATATTAAGAACATTGAAAATATTGAGAATATAGAGAGAGTTGAGAATGTATAATGTTTTGAGATTCCACAACTAGAAGGGCATGCAATACCCCTCAACTAAAATAAAATATCTAGGTATTCATCCATATTAGAAGATATTAAAAAAACTTGACCAAATTGATAGAGCACATGAAAAATTATAATGAACTTAAGGAGTCATTGAGGGGAGGGCTTAGAAGTAGGAGAGCTCCATCATTTGAAATTTTTACTTATAAGCCATAGTTGAGAAAAATACGTTAAAAATAAAGGTCATCATATATGAAGGATTTGAGGGTATAATACTCTTATATCTAAATTAAAACCTCTATAATTCAACATAGAATACTTAGGCAATATGATAAGTAAGAGAGCAGGCTTACAAAAAGAACAAATGGTACAAAACTTGGAATTTCAAGAAAGAGATAGGAATATATAGAAAAAATATTCAAGGGACATTCTCAATGACTTATAATTCATCACAATTAAAGCACTTGAATAAAAATTGGAGATTCCTAAATTATTTAATAAATATCATTAACTAATAAAAAAATTATCTAAAAATACATTTCCCATAATAGAGTGACACCTTAAAGAGGTGACCCCTTAGATTGAGTCATCCCCTGTGCTACTTAATTTAAGAAGAGTTTTTTAGAAGGATACATTTAGTGGGTCATTCAAAACAAAGGAAGAAGCAAAGGTAAGAGAGTTCATAGTTTTCTGTTGAGAATTTTTTTATTTTAAACAAACTAGGAATATAGGTAGAGTAAGAAAGTTAAATAAAATAAAGGTATTAAGTACTTCAAAAGTATTAAGGATTCCAATGAGAAGAAACCTAAATAAGTAAAGAAAAACTATGAAGGCGGTAAAAAAATTGGAGGACAAAACTCAAAAAATAAAAACCATATTAAGCTACCAATTTTTGGAAAGTACATTAAGGAAGTTACCAAAAATATTTTTATAGAATATGCATGGAAGATAAATAGTATGTGATAGAATTAGACCAATTTATATGACTTTGTATATGACTTTATAGGAATATTGAAAAATAAATCCCTAAAGTAATATATGAAAGTATGCCACATACACATTAGGGAATAGGTAGAGTTAAAAGAAGAATTTTAGAATAATTTTGAATCCCCAAAAGTTGCCTCAGAAAGTGCAACAAAAATAAGAGATATGATAAAAAATAAAAGAGAAAAATTGAAAGAGTTTGATCAAAATTTAAAAGTGACAAAAACTTGATTTTTAAGAATGGTCATGGAAGGAGTATCCAATAATCTTATGTTTGCCAAGGAGAAACTACTAAAAGTCAATATGGATTGTATTCTTGTTTGAACCCTTAAATATGGTGAGGGATTTATATTATTTATATATATATATATTCCTTGTTGATGAAGATAAAGGTTATTCCAAATATTTATCTCTTGCATTTATAGGATGATATTTTTTGTATATTTGGCATGAATGATGAGCATGATTCTAAACCAAGAGAGTTTGGAGCTACTAGGTGCTTGTAGAATGCATCTAATGACTAAAACTATGAAGAAGAGCATCAATCTTCTCAACAAAATAATGTAAGTCTCATAAACTAGTCTCATTAGGATACCAAAAAACTATTGTCATCTTAAATTACACCCTTACTTAACCTAGTTCAATATTTCAAACACACAATGGGAATGATCTATTAGTGTGGGACCTTGCTAACTTGAGATGAGATTTCCAAAGAAGTTTGGTTCCTTTTAATCCTAAGTGTAGGCATTAATCCAATCAACATGTATTAAAACTAATGCATACTCTTACTCTAATAATTCATAGGAGAAAATGAAGAAGGAAAAAAAATATGGGGAAAGGTGGTGATGTACCAAGACTTAATTGATTTTTCTCTTTGCTAACAATAACACATGAAGCCAATAAAAAGCTACAAACTCACACAATTCTTGATTTAACCAACTCCTACAAGTATGTATGAAGGTGAGAGGTCTAACAAGAATGAAGATGGAGGGAGATAGACATGATATACCTTGTAATAAACTTAAAGGACTAGAAATCCACAAATAAATCTTACATCTAAGCATACACAACATACATATCACAAGAGATGCAAAAGATTGCTCATATATAAAGATAATAACATTTAATCAACATAGAAAGGGAAGCAAAAAGATCCAAAACATATGTTGATAAATTCAATAAAATGCAACATACAATAATGATGAGAAAAAGTGAAAAACAACAACTTTTGTTGATTGTGGGGTATTGAATAAGTTGTTTACAAATTCATAAAGAGAAGAAGATAATATTACAAAGAGAATGTCTCTTTTGTCTCTCTTCCATTCAAACTAAGAACTACATTGAATAGGATGTTAGGCCCTTCATACCCTAGAAGAATATTTCAAGGCTACAATAAATTCCTAATCCCCTAGGGGTACACTACACAAAGTGTACCCACACCCCAACTATCATTTTCATCAATGCTCTATGTAGAAACGTATTCTCTTGAGGCCTAATATAATCACTTGGAAATTTGAAAGAACATTCAATGTACCCCTTCCATACCTCTAAGCATTAATGACTCATGGAATGTAAAGACTATAAAATCATCTAAGAAATATATTGAAATAACACCATAGGGATTATGTGATAATCATCATATTTGTAACTAATAATTGAGGTATGGGTTGAGTTTCATTTTCCTCCCTTGGATATATGTCAATATAGGCACCATCGTATTTGATGTGGTTGTTTGTCAACATTACAGGTACATTAATAGTATTTTCTAAATCATCCAAGTTGTAAGTGAGAACCTTAAACTTAAAACAGTGGTGTGGACCTTTCTTGGTTCGCTTTCATATCCCAGGCCTTAATGGTAATTGGGAACTTTATTTTCCTGATCCTCATTTCCATCTAGAGTATATTCCCAAAAATATATGCTCATTTATTACCCCTTTTTAAAATTCACTCAAACCCTAATATTTTTGCTCAGTTGTGCTTTCTCAGTTGATTAAGTTATGACCTAAGCCCCGAAGTGTCGTTGGCTTATCAGCCCCGCTTACTACTTGCCTCAATTTTGAAACATTTCTCCTAAGTCTAAAGTCATTTCTTTAGCTATACAATGGATGGCATCAATAGGACAGGTGTCATAATTTCGCTCACCCATGGGAGTATTAGCAAGCCCCATTTCTAGTCATGCAAAAGCATGGAATGATGAAAAGTGATGGTCTTATGTGATCCCACATGAAGAGAGAGAAGGAAGAGGGAGGTTCCTTCGGAAGTGCAGATAGGTGACACGTGTATTAGTGATTTGAGTTAGAGGGGTCTTGAGGTTTTCTCTTGTGTGTGCTCAGACTTTATTATATCATGGGTGTTTTTCTCATGTGTTTGCATGACTATAGTTTGTATTCCATGAAAAGAGAGAAGGTATTGCGGGGGCATGAAATTTCGACACGTGTCTAATATTTTTCAATGATAGCTTTACAAATTTATGGAAGGTTGAGGAATGTCCATAATGATGTATGTTGAAAGAATTTTCAACATGGTATATGCACTCCTATTGGTCATGGAATATTCATGTGTCAAAAGCATCTTGATTTAAATTTACACCGTTTGATTTTCTCGAGAAAAAGGAAGATCGATGCTCCAGATTTAAATGTGTCTATGGGCTAGTTCCTAGTTCAAATTTTTGTTCTACAAAGGCTAACAAGGTAGCAATATGAAATATTTTTTACAGGTGGACTTCTCCTACACCAAATGTGTTAATTTTTGGTCTTGGTCAACATTGCAATATATTTTACAATCCCATATATGTATTTAAGAGAATTGGTTCAAATTGTTAAGTGTGTGAATGATAGTATAGAAATGTGTCTGTATATGTGATTGAGATCTATCTGACTAGTTCATGTCCAATATTTCAAGGAAGAGGATGTTTATGTGAAAAAAAGTAAGGTGTGAATATGAGGCTATCAAATTGATAAAGAAAAATTGCAAATTCTTTCTATAAATTTTATGATAGAGATATGTTTGTAAGTGTCACTATAATCATCTTTATTATATTTTTTGGTTGGTACCACAATCCATGTGAGGTTGGTGCCTCATGTTCTTTAAGTTGGTGCTTAGTTCGTGAGATTGGTGTCTCTCTTAGGTTGGTTCCTATCAAGTTGTTTTGTGGATTGGTGTCTCTAGTGGGGTGGTGCCTACAAAATCAATTGTAATATTTGAATCTTATAGTGAGGCTAGATTTGGATAGTAGATCCAAGAAGCTCTTCTCACTATGGTTTTTCCCTTAAGGTTTTTTTACATAAATCTGGTGTTACTTTGGGTGATTGCTTTCATTGTTGTCTCTAATTTTTTCAATGATTCTTGGATGTTAATTGATATATTGATTGAAGTTAAAAGTTTAATGATACTAATTCACCCCCCTTTCAATATATTTGTGTTCAACAATTAGTATCAGAGATAGGTTCCTTGTTGCAGCTTAACAGTTGAAGGTAGATCTTTGGCTTGAACACATGGGAGGTCATGATGGATCACACTCAAACAAGGCACCATAGTTTTATGGCACAAATAATTCCTTCTAGGATATAAGGATGGAATCATACCTAACCTTGTTAGGATTTTATGTTGGAAATCTATTGTGGAAGTTTATACTACTCCTACAACTCCAACAAATTTGGTTGATAAGAAATAATGTGAGTATAAAGCTAAAGCTAAGAATGCTATTTTGATTTGGATAAAAAAAATTGAATTTGTGAAAGTAATGCATTGCAAGTCTACTAAGGACATTTAGAAAAAACTTCATAACATCTATAATGGTGATGATAAGGTCAAGCAAGCCAAACAACAAACTCACATAAGCATGTTTGAAAGTTTGAAGAGGAAAGAAGAGGAGAAGTTTGGTAATTATATGCTATGAGTGGATGAAACTATTAGTTCCATCAGAGGACTAGGTGAAGAATTTAAAGAACCAATAATTGTCAAGAAGGTACTCAAATCTCTCTCCTCAAGGTATGATACAAAAGTTTTTTCTATTGAAGAAGCTAGAGATTTGAATAAATTTTATATGGATGATCTATTTAGAGCTCTCACTACCTATGAAATGAGGAATGTAAACAAAGAAACATCAAAGAGATAATTTTCTTTCAAAGGATCCAAGAAAGAGAAGATTGAAGAATCTAATTCATGCAATGATTCTAAAGATGAGGAAGCTAACTTTGTGAGGAAGCTGAAGAAAGGCACTAGCAAGTATAAATGTAAGTTACCTTTTCAAATCTTTAAATTTTGGTAAAGTAGGTCACTTTGCCTCTAAGTTTCCTTTTGGAGAAAATTAAAGTAATAATCAGTAAAAAATAGAAATAACTTTCATAAGCACAAGAAGAAACTCTATTCAAAAAAGGAAAATAACTCATTTGATGAAAGTGATCAATATGCTTCTAGAGAAGAAAGAGAAGAAATTATATTCATTGCAATGGAAGTTCTAGAAGATGAAGACAATCATGAAGGAGATGGTGAAGACATACCTAATCTTGATGAAGAAGAATGTGAAGTAGATCTAGAGGGGTAACTTATCCCTACATTAATTGATTTGAGAGTAGAAAGGAAAGAGAACCAAAAACTGAAAGGGAAACTTGAATATTTTGAAAATATGATGATCATTGATTTGAAAATTTAGATAGAGGAGGAAAAGAGGATTGAATATTGTTGAACATATGTTGTCATTGACCTTAAAGGAGTAATGTTAAGGGAGTATTATCCTTGATGTCAAACGTGCTCACTAATGTCAAAGGAGTGATGTCAGTAGATTCGTGAGAATTAAATGTAATCATATAATCATATCAGATCATTTTGAGAACAACAAAGAAGACTTCTTGTAGTATGCTTGAAATATCATGCTTATATCTATTTATGTTGATGAAATTAATCCAAAAGTTTGATTCAAAATGTTTGAAGTTACCCAGGTAGAGATATTTTTCCACTAATATGTTTTGATCTATATTTCTTCATGGATGTGAGTTTTGGCATGTGGTTTGAATGGAGAGTATGTCTACACATGTTTTATCTTATTCTAGAGTTTTTTGGATTCATGTTCATTAGACAGAAAGTTTGAAGTGATAGCAGGGTCACTATGCAGGTTAATTAACCTAGTTGATGTTCTAGATCTGTGTGGCAATAGCTTGCAGTGTGTTCTCCTTAGAGATAGAGTGGGAAGGTGAAATAGGTCAAGGTTAAGATCCCTAGAGGAAGCGCACAACATCATATTCTATTGGCAGAAACAAATATTATTTATAACTAACCTGTTACACATTTCATGCAAATTTGAATTTAGGTCCACCCTAGCCGACTTGGCTATTTTCCATTGGTGTTAAGGGACTCTTGGATGACATGAATTGATGTTAAAGTAATGGAATGTATATAATGACTAATCATCATAGTTTTAGGTGAGGGTGTGAGTGAATTTATGCAAGTGTAAATTCAAGTGATATAATGGGAGTTCCATCCTAATCATTATGCACCATCATTAGAAAATCATAAGGTGTGTAGGAGAGTGTCTAAAGGAAGATCAAATTGAGTGTAAGTTATACAATCAGCATTGAAGGTTCATAAATCTTATCTATGTAATCCAGTAGGACTAGTGTCCTACTTATTGAGTTGGTTCTCAGATCTTTGTATAGGTGAATAGTCTCTCTAATAGGTTGATGCCTACAAATACAATAGGGGATTAGTGTCTTAGATAGGTTGGTTCCTACTTCATGATTGTAACTTTTTTATTATTTATTTGAGGCTAGATTTGGATAGTAGATCCAAGCAACTCTTTTCACCTTGGTTTTTCCCATTTTGATTTTTCTCATATATCTGGTGTTTATTGTGTGAATGTGTGTATGTATGTTGATTTTTTGATGCTAGTTGTTTTGATTCATGTTTCGAGATTCATATTGAATTAAAGAGTTTTAAATAGATCTGGTATATTAATTCACCCCCCTCTCAGTATATTATGTGGCCTTCAATTGGTATCAAATCCAGGTTCCTTGAAGAAGCTTAACAGCTTCAAGTAGATTTAGGATGGAACACTTAGTGGCTCAAGAAGGATTGTCTTCAAATAAGGCACCACTTTTTGATGGATCCAATTATGCATTTTGGAAATTAAGGATGGAAGCATACATAATATCCCTAGGGTTTGAGCTTTTGCAATCATTTTTGGATGGATATGAGATCCTTAAAAGTCCCCCGAGAGATTAGGCCAAAAAGAAAGCTTGTGAGAATAATGCTAAAGTAAGGAATGATATTTTATGCAGATTATATAACTCGAAGTTTGTAAAGATCATGCATTGCATGAAAAAAAGGAAGTATGGAGTAAGATACACAATATTTATGAAGGTGATGACAAGGTCAAACAAGCAAATCTTCAAACTCATCGAGGTTAATTTGAAAGCCTAGAAATGAAGGAAGAGAAAAACATTGCCATATTTCTACTCTAGGTTGATGAGGTTGTCAATTCTATCAGAGGTCTTGGTGAAGAAGAAAGAAGTTATGATTGTAAAAAAGGTACTCATATTCCTTCCCTAAAATTTTGATGCAAACTTTTTTACCTTTGATGATCATGACCAAGGAACTTCTAGGAATGAAGGTAAAAATGCTCTTTTATGGATATGGAAACCTTTGAAGAAGATGCAAAAATAAAGTCCAAAATCGATGATTATGCAGAAGTAGACCTTGTGGAAGAATTACTCTATGTCAGAAAGGAAATCAAAAGGCTAGAGAAAAGAATTGAAGAAGTGAAAGATAAATAAAAATTATCTCAAAATCTTAAGAAATATGAGAATATCATCATTGATCTAAAGATTCAAGTGGAAGAGTCAAAGAGTATTGAAGAAGTACTGACTGAAAGATTGCTATCAAGAGACAAGGATTGTGAAAAACATGAAGTAGAGACTATATCACTAAGAAAATATCTTGAAAAATTAAATTATTAGTTGAAGTTAAAGTTTGGGAAGAGCACTAAGATCTTGGTTCAAATAATAGAAAGCCAAAGATCACGACATATCAAAACTAGTCTTGGTTTTACTAATGAGAAAAAGAATAAGGTGACCAATCAAACTATGAAGCTTGTTGTTGAGAATCCAGAAAAGAATGGCTTCAAAAGTTCATAGTCTGAGCAAGTTACAACAATCAATGAAATAAAGGTGTTGAATGATGGCTTCATCCAAGTGTTTAGACATAATAGAAGATCTAAAAGATAAGCTTCAAGAGAACACGGATAGAATATCGTGTTCAATCATTCTTTTTCTAGTTATTGTTTTAATTTTGGTCATAAAGTTGTGAATTGTAGAAAGGATTTGACAAGGAAAAATGATTTTGTTAGTAGAAATGCATTTTCACCTTTGTATAATTTCAATATTTATCACAGATGCAAAAAAATTGGACATATTGCTAAAAATTATAGAAGCAATTTTGTGAGTCCTTTATTGGATACAAAAGGAAACAAGTCAAAATGTCAAAATAATGAAGCAAATAAAGTTTGAAAGAAGAAACTAGAGGAGCACAAATCAGAGAAATCCATGGTGGCTCAAATTGCATTACATACCCAAAATGAGAAGAACCTATGGATCATTGATAGCGGATGCTCAAGTCACATGACCAGAGACAAGAGCAAGTTCATGCAATTCAAGAAGTTTGATGGAGGATCAATAAACCTTGGTAACAATTTTGTTGCTAAGATTATTGATAAGGGTATTTTGAGTCTTGATGGTGGAAAGACAAAAACTCATGATGTTCTATATGTTGAAGGATTAAAGCATAACCTTTTCAGTGTAAGTAAAATGTGATAAAGGCTATAAGCTCTTATGCAGTGCTAAAGATTATGAAATCAAAAAGATCAGTACTGGTGAGTTAGTTATGGAAGGAAGAAGGATTGATAGTGATGTATATCATCTCAGTGAGGTAAACAAATAGAATTTCTTTGAAATAAAAAGAGAACAGAGTTGGCTCTAGCATAGAAGATTGGGACACATAAATTTTGATGATCTTTTGAGGATCAATTCAAAAGGAATGATAAGAAACATGCCAAAGATAAAGAAGCCTTAGTCTACTAGTTGCAAACCATGTCATGAGGGAAAACATACAAGGAACAGATTTCCTACTAAGGAATATTATATAACAAAACCATTAGATTTGATTCATATTGATCTATGTAGACCAATGAGTACAAAGAGCATACAAGGTGATAGGTATTTTATGATGCTTATTGATGATTATTCTAGAATGACTTGGATTACTTTTCTAAAATAAAAATTAGAACCATTTGAGAAGTTTAAATCATTTAAGGCTATGGTTGAGAATGAAACTAGAAGAACAATCAAGTGTTTGAGATTTGATAGAGGTGGAGAATTCACTTCTGACCAGTATGATGAATTTTATGATTTACATGGGATCCAGAGATAATTTTCTTCTCCTAGAAATCCACAACATAATGGAGTAGATAAGAGGAATAACTCAATAGTTCAAGAGATGGCCAGAGCAATGTTAAGTCAAGAAAAGTTTTTAGATATGTATTGGATAGAAGTAGTTCAAACCGTAGTGTATATTTTGAATAGAGATCAAATCACATCAAGGATTGCTAAAACACCATATGAACTATGGAAAGGAAGACCAGATTCAGTTAGACATATTAGGATATTTGGGAGCAAGTGCTACATCAAAAGGGATGAAGAACATTTGGGTAAGTTTGATTCTAGATCTGATGAAGGTATTTTTCTTGGTTATTTGATGATAAGAAAGGCATATAGATGATATAAAAAAAAATGAAAAGGATTGTGGAAAGTTTCAATGTAAGTATTAATGAAACAATATAGTTTTCTGATACTTCTAATGAAGAAGATAATGAATATCCAATCTACAACAGTGATGAAGACTCAAAAGTTGATTATAAGTATATAGTTACAAAGACTCCAGCTAGGTATGTTCAGAAGAATCATTCTAAATATCAAATTATAGGAGATAAGGACAATGGGGTTTAGACCCATTGAAGAATTGAGAAAGAAAATGAATAGGTACACTTTGCATCATTATCAAAAATTGAACCAAGCTCCTATGTAGAGGCAAGTAAAGAGAAAGGTTGGTTAGATGCTATGGAGGAAGAATTGACTCTGATCAAGCAAAATAAAACCTGGGAATTAGTTTTGAGACCCAAAGACAAGAATGTCATTGGTACCAAATGGGTCTTTAGAAAAAAATTGAAGGAAGATGGAAAAGTGATCCGGAACAAGGCCAGACTTGTATGCAAAGTCTATGCTCAAGTTGAAGGAATTTATTTTGAAGAGACATTTTCTCTAGTAGCAAGGTTGGAAGCAATCAAAATGTTTATGGCCTTACCAGCATTCAAGAACTTCAAGACTAAAGAAAGCACTTTATGGACTCAAATAAGCTCCTAGAGCATGGTACTCGAGATTGGATAAATATATGCATCAACAAGATTTCAGGAGAGGTAGTGTAGATAGTAAATTATAGATTAAAAAATAAGGTGATAAGTTACTGATTATTGGTGTTTATGTTGATGATATTATCTTTGGTGGAAATAGTGATGCTATGTGCAAATAATTCTTGGATGCAATGTTTAAAATTTCAATGCTTGGTGAATTGTCTTTCTCTTTTGGTTTACAATTTTCTCAATCAAATAAAGGTATATTCATTTCTCAAAAAAAGTACATAAAAGAAATGTTGAGCAAGTTTAAGATGGAAGAATGCAAATTGGTGAGTACACCTATGGTTACTAGGTGAAAATTGAGTAAGGATGATAAATCTACTCTAGAAAACCAAAATTTGTATAGGTCAATGATTAGTAGTTTGTTGTATGTGACTGCATCTAGATCGAATATAATGCAAGAAGTTGGGATGGTAGCTAGATTTCAAGTAGTTCCTAAGGAAACTCAAGTCAAGGTAGTAAAAAGGATATTCAGATACCTGAAGGCTACAATAGATTTTCGTTTGTGGTAACTTAAGAGTAAAAAATTCACACTGACTGCATACACAGATGCATATTGGGTAGGAAGTATAGATGACTGAAAGATTATAAGTGATGGACCTTTATTTCTTGGTGATAGTCTTGTATCTTGGTTAAGAAAGAAGCGAGATTCAATATCTTTATCTACAGTAGAAGCAAAATACATTGCATCAACTTCATGTTACACTCAAGTATTATGGATGAAACCAAACTTGAAGAAGATGAAAATAGATCTTGTTGAACCCATTCCCACTCTTTATAACAATACCAGTGCTATAATATTTCCAAGAATCGATGATGCATTCAAGGACAAGGCATATTACAAGTATCATTTTCTAAGAGAAAAAGTTGCAAACAAAGAGGTGAAGTTGGAATATGTTGACACCAAGGAGCAAATAACAAACATTTTTACAAAGCCTCTTCCCAAGGAGACGTTTGATTATCTCCGATATAAGTTGGGAGTGGTTTCCTCTTGAATCACGCTGGTTGAGGGGGAGTATGGACTCCTTGCCACAAGAAGACTTGGTTTTCTTGCAGAGTGTTTGTGAACCTAGTTGTGCAGAATTAGAGTGTTCAGAAGGTCTAGTTGAAGCATGGACTCAAGGGGAGTCTATCTAGGAAATAGGTTCTCAAATTATGAAGTAAGCATTTGACCTTTACCATTGATGTCAAGGGGGGAAATCAAACTAAAAATTTTAAATCATCTAAGGTTTGAAAGTGGAACTCAATGTGGCTTCATGATCCTGACATATTGGATTTATCTTCTTGTGTCAACAATATTTTATTGTTTTCCATCAATGACAAGGGGAATTTTGTTGAGCATATGTTGTCAATGATTCTAAAGGAGTAATGTCAAGGGAATATCGTCCTTGATGTCAAAGGTGCTCACTAATTTCAAAGGAGTGATGTCAGCATATCAATAAGAATTAAATGTAAACGTATTGTCATACCAGAGCATTTTGAGAATAATGAAGAAGAATGCTTGTAGTATGTTTGAAATATCATGCTTGTATCTATTAATGTTGATGAAAGTAATCTAGAAGTTTGATTCAGAATGTTTGAAGTTACACAAGTAGAGAGATTTTCTAGTAACATGCTTCAATTTGTATTTCCTCATTGATGCGATTTTTGATTTGCAGCTTGAATGGAGAGTATGTCTACACATGTTTTATCTTATTTCATATTTTTTGAAATTTATGTTCATCAAGAAGAAAATTTGAAGTGACAAAAGGGTCACTGTGTAGGTTAATTAACTTGGTTGATGTTCTAAATCTATACGACAATGGATTGTAGTGTGTTCCCTCTAGAGATAGAGTGGGAAGGTGAAATAGGTCCAAGTTAAGATCCCTATAGGAAGCACACGACATCATATTCTATCGGTGACAAAAAAATTGATTTAGGACCAACCCGCTACATGTTTCATGCACATTTGAATTTAAGTCCACCTATTGACTTGGCTATTTGTGGATGGTGTTGAGAAACTCTTGGTCGACATGAATTGATGTTAATGTAACATAATGTATATAATAACTAACCATCATAGTTTTAGGTGAGGGTGTAACTAAATTTGTGCGACCAAGTGTAAATTTGAGTGATGTAATGGGAATAACATCCTAATCATTGTATGTCATCATCAGAAGATCATAAGGTGCATAGGAGAGTTTCTAAAGGAAGATTAGACCGAGTGTAAGTTGTGCAATCAACATTGAAGGTCCGCAAATATTATATTTGTAATCATGTAGGACTAGTGTCCTACTTATTGATTTGGTGCTTGGATCTTTGTATAGGGGATTAGTGTCTCTAGTAAGTTGGTTCCTATAAATACAAGGGGTTGGTGTCTTTGGTAGGTTGGTTCCTACTTCATGATTTTAACTTATTTATTATTTCTATGAGTTTGGATTTGTACAGTAGATCCAAGCAACTCTTCTCACTATGATTTTTCCCTATTCTAGGTTTCCTCATATATCTGGTGTTCATTGTGTGAATGTGTGTATCTATGTTGATTGTTTGATGCTAGTTGTTTTTATTTATGTTTGGAGATTCATGTTGAATTAAAGAGTTTCAAATAGATCTAATATACTAATTCACTCACCCCCCTCAGTATATTGTGTTCTCTTCAAATATTTCTTGTCATAAAAAATAAAAGCAATAGAGATGGACTATGAAAGGCTTGAGGAATAAATTGTATCCTTGAGGAAATATTCTGAAAAAGCTAAGTGCCAATTGGAAAAAACATGAAGTATAAAAAGAGCACCTGAAATTATAGATGAGATCCTAAGCTACCAAAGGTCACCTTTCATCAAGATCGGTCTTGGATTTGGTGGTCACAATACAGTTACAAAGCAATCTAATGAGAATACATGTAGTAGCTCAAAAATTGATCAATGCAAGGAGACTGAAGATAAGAAGGAAAATGGCTTTACCAAAGTCAACAATCATATTAGAAGATTCAGAGGTCCAAAACCTCCAAAACAATCCTTCACAACCAATTAAAATTATGCTTTCCCTGGTTATTGTTTTACTTGCAATGATTTTGGTCATAAGGCAATAGATTGTAGAAGGTTTCCTATAAGATTAAATAACTTTGTGAGAAATAATATTTGCACCTCTAGTTGATTTCAATGTCGTGTGCTATAAATGTAACTATTTTGGGCACAAGGCAAAGGTGTGTAGAGGTGGATTTAAAAATCTTCCTAGATAGAAAAAGAAGGATAATTTGGATGTTCCTACTAATCAGAAGAAAGAGCCTAAAAAGAAATAGAAAATGAAAAATTGATGATTGCCCAAATTGGTCTTCATGCTCAATAAAATCCATGGGTTATTGATAGTGGGTTCTCTAGTCACATGAATGGAGATAAAAGTAAGTTCATTAGCTTGAAGAAGTGGAATGGTAGCTCTATCAAATTTGGTGATAATACTATTGCAAGGATTTGTGGAAAAGACCTCTAAGCATTGATGGAAAATCTAGGACAAATGATGTTCTTTATGTTGAAGGAGTAAAAAACAATCTTTCGAGTGTAAGGCAGATGTGTGACAAGGTCTAAAATTTCACATTCCATGCTCAAGAATGTGAAATCAAGAAAAATAGAAAGATTGTTGTAGAAGCAATAGGTCATAAGGAAATTTGTACAATCTCACTGAAGTCAAACCAAGAAGTTGTATTTTGGGATATCAGATATGAGTTGGCTATGGAATAAAATAATGGATCATATCAACTTTGATAACCTTGTGAAGATCACTTCCAAGCATACTGTGAGAGATATGCCAAAAATCACTAAGCCTGCAAGCATCTTTTGCAAAGAATGTCAAATAGGAAAACATACAAGAGTAAGATTCAAGACAAAGGAGTACCCTACTATAGAACCATTGGATTTGATTTACACAGACCTTTGTAGAGAAAAAAAACACAAGCCCTACATGGAGAAGGGTGTTTTATGTTATTTATTGATGATTTTACCAAAATGATTTGGGTTTCTTTCTTGAGAGAAAAATTTGAAGATTTTAGTAAATTTAAGATTTTGAGGCTATGATTGAAAACGAAATGGGGTCAATTATCAAATGCCTAAGATCTAATAGAGGTGGTGAAATTACCTCTAAGAATTTGAATCATTTTTTGAAGAACATGGAATCAAAAGACAATATTCTTCTGCTAGAACTCCTCAACAAAATGGAGTAGCAGACAAAAAGAATAGAACAGTTTAGGAGATGGCTAGGACAATGATGAATGAAGCCAAATTGTCTAATGCATACTAGAGAAAAGCAGTTCATAGTGTTGTACATATCCTTAATAGAGGACTAATGAGATTTAATAGTTGCAAGACACCATATGAGCTATGGTATGACAAACTTGCATTTGTCAAGAATTTCAGTTCATATTTGGAAGAAGATGCTACATCTAAAGGGATAAAGAATATTTGGAAAAATTTGAGTCTAGATCAAATGAAGGTAGCTTTCTTGGCTATTCATCAAGGAGAAAAGCATACAAATGCTATAACAAAAGACTAGATAAATTTGTTGAGAGTATAAATGTGAAAGTTGATGAGGATCTACATCATTTAGCATCAGTTAAAAGGGATTAGACTTTGAAAAATTGGTCTATATAGATGAATAAGATGAAAATACAAAAGAAGAGTCTAGAAATATAAAACCTCCAACTAGGTATGTTTAGAGAGATCATTTTAAAAATTAGATTCTTGGAGATAAGAATGATGGAGTTGTGACTAGGAGAAGGTTAGCAAGAATGAATGAATAGGTAATTTTTTCTTTGTTATCTAATATTGACCCTAATAATTTTACAAAGGCTAGCAAATATGAGAATTGGATTAATGCAATGAAAGAAGAACTAAATCATATTGAAAATAATGATACTTGGGAACTTGTTCCAAGACCTAAGAACAAGAATGTAATTGGCACTAAGTGGGTATTTAGAAATAAACTGAATGAAGATGGAAAGGTAATGAGAAATAAGATAAGATTAGTTTGCAAAGGATATGCTCAGGTAGAAGGTATTGATTTTGAAGAAAATTTTGCTCCAAGATTAAAAGAACTTAGGATGTTCTTTGCATACTCAGTCTATAATAATTTCAAGGTATATCAGATGGATGTCAAATCATCCTTTCTTAATGGAAATATTGAAGGGGAAGTATATATTGAGCAACCTAGAGGATTTCAATTGTCTAAGAATGAGGATTATGTCTACATATTGAAAAATTCAATTATGGACTTAAACAGGCCCCTAGAACTTGGTATTCTAGATTGGACAAGTCCATTCAATAGCAAGGGTTCAAAAGAGGGATTGTAGATAGCAATCTTTGCATCAAGACAAAAGGTGAGTATCAATTAATTGTTGTTGTCTATGTTGATGACATTATTTTTGGTCGTAGTAATGACAAGATGTGTAAGGAGTTTTCAAAAGAGATGCAAAAGGAATTTGAGATGTCTATGCTTGATGAATCATCATGTTTTCTTGGTGTAGACACTGAAAAAATGTCCTAAATGATATCATACACTTGAAACAGGTTTACTAACATCATTTCCTCTCGAAACTCATCTTCTTTTCACTTAATTAATTGAATTATCATAGCTAATTAATTAATTGCATCATTTTCATCCATTAACCTAATTCATCAAATCAGGTTAATTTCCTTCACCTTCACGCTAAAATTTCATCTCATTAAATTAAATAAATCATACCATTTAATTTAATTTCCTAAGTCATCTTATTTAATTAAATAACCCTAAGTTATTTAATTAAATATCATTTCGGGTTGGGGCCCTAGCTCGGTTGGCTAAATCTTTCCTATTGCAAGAGGTTGGTCACGAGGTATAGTCTCCCCCACCCCGGTGGTACCGGAGGGCGTGTCGCGCCAGTGCCGCCGGTCATGTTAAAAATTTTACCAAGCGCACTGCAGTTTATAGGGGGTCGTGCTACCCGATTCCTGCAGTCTAAAAAAAATATATATATATCATTTCATCTCTCCCCCATTCATTAAATTATTTAATTTAATGAATATCACTTTAATTCTTCAATCCCTTAATTGCATGATTAAACCTTTTGTAATTAGCAATTAAACTAATTTTCCTCTAAAAGAGAATATTCCCCTGGAATATTCCTTATCCCTTTTTTGCACAATTAGAGCTTTCTTTTAATTTTCAAAACATCTTTATCCTCACCCATGAGAATATTCTCTCTCCTCCAATCATCTCACTTGGCTTCTTGAGCAAGCTAAACCTTTAACCTCTTGAGCAAGTCACCTTTGACCTATGTGTGTAGGTCAAAAGTGTGTTTGTTTGGAGAAAATGTGAGCCCTTGATTAATTTTTCATCTTGCATTCTCACCCGTTGATGAGAATCCATGATCTATGCCTCTTTTTCCTTTCAATTTGGATCGTTGATTAATCTTTTCAATCTAAACCCTCCATTTCTCATTTTCTCTCCTATAAATAGGTCACTATTTGGAGACAAATGGATCCATCTTTCAATTGCAAACTTATGTTGTTGAATTCACTTGCATCCACACTCTTAATTTACTCACTTTTAGCTTGTTTTACTTCATTTTTAGTTGCATAATAGCTTAAAACATCCATTAATTGCTTTAATGCATCCATCATAGTTTGTTTATAAATTAGGGTTTCCATCTTTTAGCTTAGAATTAGCTTACATTAGCTTAGCAATTGCATAGTTAGATCAATTTTAGCACAAAATCATGTTAATTTTGCTTGCATCATGTTCAATTTAGCATAAATCAAGTTTTCATCCATTTATCACGATGGTTTCATCAATTCTCTTCCACAGAATTGATTGAAACAGGCTCACTAATCACAAGATTGGGAAAGGGTCGTTCCACATCAACATGACACCAATTCCAAAATAGGATAAGTTTCAAATGGGGTGGAATAGACATTTCAATGTTTTATATTTAGAATGCTTCATTTCATTAAATGTTTAGTTTATTTTCATTTTGAATGATCTCGTTTAGAAGATTGAGGTTTAGTAGATAAATTGTGCTTTGATTCATCATGGATCAAGCATAATCGACCCACACTAACAATCCTCGTCTCACACTTGGTTTGCAAATTGCTTAGTCGGATAAGGGAATTTTTATATCACAAACCAAGTATGTCAAGTATATGTTAAATAATTTCAATATGGAATGTTGCAAGCCAGTAATCACACCAATGGTGACAAGATGCAAGCTAAGCAAGGATGATGAGTCACCTAAAGAAAATCGAACTTTGTATAGGTCAATTATTGGAAGTTTGTTGTATTTGACTACATCCAGACTTGACATTATGCAAGTTATGTGCATGGTAGCAATATTTTAGGCAATATCTAAGGAAACACATGTAAAGGCAATAAAGAGAATTTTCATATACTTGAAAAATATTGTTGACTATGGTCTATCATATCCTAGAGGTGATGATTTCACTCTAGAAGCTTACACAGATGTTGATTAGGCAAGAAGTATTGATAACAAAAAGAGTACTAGTGGTGGAGCATTATTTCTTGGTGGCAGACTTGTGTCATGGCTAAGAAAGAAACAAGATTCAATATTTTTGTCTACAACAGAAGCAAAATACATTGTTGCAACATCATGTTGTACTCAAGTGCTTTGGATGAAACACACATTGAAGGATATAAAAGTTGAGTAAAATGAACCTATTTCCATTCTTCGTGATAATCCAAATGCAATTAACATTTCAAAGAATTTAGTGATGCATTCAAGGAAAAAGCACATATCAATCAAACAACATTTTTTGAGAGAAAAGGTTATAGATCAGGAAGTCAAATTAGAATATATGGTTACTCAAGATCAAATTGTAGATATCTTTACAAATCCTCTTTCCAAGGAGACATTTGAGTATCTCAAATAGAAGCTAGGAGTGATAAATCCTTCTTTCTTTCATTGAACTATCAGATGAAACATAGGTTCACGAGGATTACTTCTTTACTCTACCCCTGAAGTATTTCCCTTAGGGGGAGTGTTGCAAAGATTTTTTTGTTGGTATTGTTGAACAAAGGGTGAGTATTGTGAATCCTTTGTCATTGATGTCAAAGAGGGAAAGTTACAGAAAAGGGGGAGAGAAAATTCATTGTGTGTCATCACCAATGACAAAGAGGGAGATTGTTGCAAATTGTTGTCAATGATGTCAAAAGAGAAATATGTTGTCATTGATGTCAAAAGGGAAAAATATTGTCAATGATCTCAAAGTTTTGAGTTTTGCATTATGAGAGATCCCACTTACTCTAGTCTATTCATGTTTGTTCATGGCTTGGGAGAGCTTTTGCATACAATAATGGTGGTTTATTCTCCATTGTTGCACCAAGGTAAGGGTTTCATGCTTTGCTAAGGTTTTAGATCTAACTCACAAACCATAAGTGTTTTGCCTAGTTGTGCATTTTATGTTCTAATTCTTTGTTGACTAGCTATTGTCTATTCCTAATTGATTAAGTTATGACCTAAACACCCAGGCATCATGACCCCGCTTATCCCTTACCTTGGTTCTGAAATATTTTTCCTAAGTCTAAATTCATTTCTTTAGCGATGTAATTGATGACGTTGATGGGACAGGTGTCGCACTTCCACTCACCTACGAGAGTATTGGTGAGCCCTATTTCTAGTCATGCAGAAGCATAGAATGACAACAAGTGTCGATCTTCTATGAGCTCACATGAAGAGAGAGAAGGAAGAGAGAGGTTCCTATAGAAGTATGATAGGTGACACGTTTATTAATGGTTTGAGTTGGAGGGGTCTTGAGGTTTTTGTTTCTTCACACTCAGACTTTATTACATCATAGGTGTTTTACACATGTGTGAAATGATGGCAAGTGGCAATCTTTTATTAGTTCATAAAAGGAAGAGAGAAGGTCATGTGGAAGCATGGAATGGTGACACATGTATGGATCAAATAGTTATCATGTGTCCACGAAGAGAAGAGAGAAGTTTGTGCAAAAGCACAAAAGGATGATGTGTGGCTATGTTTTGCTAGTCCACAAGAAGAAAGAGAAGAGAAGGGAGAAGGTATTGCGGGGGCACGGAATTTCAACATGCGTCCAATAATTTTCAATGGTAGCTCTACAAATTTGAAAAAGGTCAACGTGTGTCCATAATGGCATATGCCAAAACACTTTTCAGTGTGGTATATGTGCTCATATTGGCCATGAAATATTCATGTTAGAAGTATCTCGATTTAAATTTACAATATCCAATTTTTCTTGCAAAAAAGGAAGATTGACGCTCTAGATTCAAACATGTCTACGACTAATTCCTAGTTCATTT
Organism: Sequoia sempervirens; assembly: GCA_007258455.2. Taxonomy (NCBI): domain Eukaryota; kingdom Viridiplantae; phylum Streptophyta; class Pinopsida; order Cupressales; family Cupressaceae; genus Sequoia; species Sequoia sempervirens. The sequence continues at coordinate 370,978,338 of VDFB02270651.1, forward strand.
TTTCTCTACATAGGTCAACAAGATAGTGATATGAAATATTTTTTACAAGTCAACTTCTCCCATGCCAAACATGCTAAGTTTTGGTCCTGGACAACATTGCAATATATTCTACAATCCTAGATCTATATTTAAGAGAATTGGTTTGAATTGTTGAGTGTGTGAATGACAATATAGAACTATGTTTATACATGTATCTAAGATCTATCCAAGCAATTCATGTCCAATCTTTAAGGAAAAGGATGTTTATGTTAAGAAGAGCAGCGTGTGAACGTGAGGCTATCAAATTGACAAAGCAGAATTGCAAATTCTTTTTGTAAATTTTATGACAAAGATTTTTCTATAAGTGTCATTGTAATCCTCTTTATTGTATTATGTGGTTGGTGCCACAATCCATGCGAGGTTGGTGTCTTTTTTTCTTTGATTTGGTGCACAATCTATGAGATTGGTATCTCTCTTAGGTTGGTGCCTATCAATTTCTTCTGAGGTTGGTGTCTCCAGTGGGTTGGTGCCTACAAAATCAATTATAATATTTGAATCTTATTGTGAGGCTATCTTTGGGAAATAGATCCAATTATCTCTTCTCACCATTTTTTTCCCTTTAGGGTTTCCATGTAAATCTGGTGTTACTTTGTGTGATTTCTTTCATTGTTATCTCTAATGTTTTCAATGATGCTTAGATGTTAGTTGATATATTAATTGAAGTTAAAATTTTAATGATATACTGACTCACCCCCCTCCCTCTTAGTATATTTGTGTTCAACATGTCACACATTTGTAAATTTCACAAACTTGTGAACTTTGTGTCATGGCAAACCTTTTTGCACTTTTGCACTTTTTGCAAACTAAAGAACCATGTCAACCTTACAGCAAGTTCATGAACCTATGAAATTTCCAATACATTGAACTTATTCATCCTTATTTGTCACACTTTCATAGATTTCATAAACCAATGAATTATGCAACATTTAGAACTTTGTGGTTGTTCTGTCTTCTTTTTGGGGGTTACAAGAAATCAAGGAATTGGATAAAGGTTGGAGGGATGGAAAAATGTGAAGCTTTGAAACACCTAGAGGAATTTCTATGAAGGCTTAGTCAGATTCTAAGATGCCAATACATTCAAGGAAGGCATGACTAGGATGACAATTTCAACAAAGGGATGATGGGATGGAAAACTCTGACACTCTAAGAGATAGATAGTTTTTATAAGACCTCGATGGGGTTTCAAACCTTTGAGGGTTTGTGGAAATGATATGTAGCTAAGGACATCCCTCAAATTTTAAAATGCTAACAAATATAAAATCGCTAAGGAAAACACCGGGAAGGGCGTAGACTTAGGATTTTATGGAACCATACCCCCCTTAAATTCTTAGAGGACCTATTTAGGATATCTCAAATTGGTTATAAGAAATGGGTCAAATGAGGTATAAAATGACAATAGGAACATTAGTGACCTTATATTCCCCATCCAATTTTTTGCATGCAAATAATATGATAAATTTGAAGGAAAGGAGAAAAGATATTTAAAATAATGTAAACCTAAAAATCCCAATGAGCATGTAAGAATACATCATTGTGTGACAACATAATAAGTGGTAATCATAATATAATAGATAATGGTAGGAAGAAATGTGTTATCTTCAGGAGTTGAATGCTTGAATAAAATTTGAAGAAGCCCTATAAAGATATAGGACATCACCAAGTTCAAAGTGAAATGAAGATTGGTACTACAAGCCCTAGTTCATAAACAAAAAAGTAGTACCAAAAATAATAGGATAAGGAAAAAAGGAGTTAGAGGAGGTCATTGGCCTATATGCTAACTTTTATCAAGAGGAAGAAGTGATTGAAGCTTTGCACCATGTAATGGATTTCTCGGGTGGTGGTATATTTATGTGTTTTCTTTCTATTTTGTATTTTTGTACTTGTATCTCCAAGTTTGTGTCTTTGTAGTTCTAGGAAATTTGGTTGTTATTTTGTTATGATATTGCTATCAGGATTCAACTGTGTGGTTTTCAATTCAAACTCATTGATCCATGTTTCATGAGTAGTGGTTTACAAGAACCTGTCTCTCATGATATAAATGGTCCACTCAACACTCATTGCATCTAGGTGATGCTCATAGAGGTGAAGCATTGGACCTCCTGAGTGGTCACCCATCCCAATACTACTCCATCTCAAGCATGCTTAACCATGGAGTTTTCCCCAAGGTTAAACCTACTTAGCTTGTAACCCCATTTGCAAAACCTTCAATAAGTGTTGTGCCTTATGAACCATTCATTATAGAGCCCCTTTAGCTCATCAATTGATAAGTAGGAGTTATTTTGTTGTTAAGAAGTTTTTTTGATATAGCTATTCTATTTATATATGAGGTTCTAAGCCCTTTCAAAACCTATTTTACCCTTTAATAAAAAACATATGCTAAGAATTTACAAAAGATATAATCTATCTTCAACCACATAGGATGATTCCACATGGAATCAAAATGAGATACTTCATTAGATAGCAAAACAAATAGATACTACTTGAAGTAGCCAAAGTAATGTGATACCATCTTTAAAATGGAAGTGATCTCAAGGTGGTCATTGCAGCCATACTCGTAAAAGGACCATTAGTGACCTTATATTCCCCCTCCAATTCGTTGCATGCTAAAAGTATAATAAATTTGGAGGAAAGGAGAAAATATATGCAAAATAATATAAGCCTAGAAATTCCAATAAGCATGTAAGAATTTATCATCTAACAACATAATAGAAATTAATCATTATATAATAGGTAATGATAGGAAGAAATGTACCCCAATGTTGCCCCTAATTAGGGTCATAAATCACATGAGAAAAGCCATGAATGATAGGTAAGGAACCATGTAAGAAGAAACAAGTGTGAGATGTCATCATGATAAACATTGATAAAGTGTAAGCATCATAAACATACTATAAGATAATCATTGTTAGCATAAGCATGTGAGAGTCATAAGGTACAAGCATAATTCTCTTAGAACTATAATCACCATAAGATAAGATAAGAATTTGCAAGTGTAAACATGTAATTACATATTCTAATAATTAGATGTAATCATTAAAATCATATGAATCATAGAATAAGTAGGTAAGTATATCATCATCAAAGTGGAAATATATCAATTATCATAAAAAGAGATGTCCCTTAAGTGGGAGACTCAAGGCAATATATAGAAAAAGGCTAATATACATATAGCATATAAGCTCCTCGTCTTACACCAATGATATGGCCATTGTACTATTAAATCATCTTCATCCCAATTATGGTCCTCTCACTTCTTTAAGGCCCACTTGTAAAGGAAAGATAAGATAATGCAATCTATATTAGGAATGAGTATAGTCATGTTTAATTTTACTCTAGAATTTGCATAACTATCCTATTGCAAATGGTGATTATTCAAGAGCTCTTTTGAAAATGTTAAACTAGTTAGTTGGATTAATAATAATACCATCAAACAGATGGCCCTCAACAATACCACAAACATTCAAGGGCCCATAATAGTTGTTTTGGGGAATCTCTTCATCATGGAAGGAAATTATTGAAGTAACATGAAGAGCTCTATCATGAGTCATACCCACTAAAATATCTATGTTTATGTGTGAAGAAAAACTAGCATCATGGTGATCCATTTCATCTCTACTTATATGCATATGTGCCATGTCACTAGCTAGATGCTTGTGTACCTAACAAAATCCCACATTTTTAAATTTGATTGTGCAAAGAAAACAATGTGTAAATTTGTAAATTTTGATTTAGAGCAAAAAAATGATTATCCTCATCATTAACACCAACAATAGGTATTATTATAATCAATTATAATGTGCCTTAATTTTTAATGCCATGAAATTTAGTATGGTGTCCATTGACCATGATAATTACAAATGCATGTCTAATATATCCTTTAGAGAACCCTCTAGATGGATCTAATGAATAGATAAGAGAAAGAGAATCAAACTAGAATTAAGTAAATTTTGAAGCACATGATCCAATGGCTCACTCAAATTTGTAAAATTTCTAACAATTTGAGGCATAAAAAATAGCATTAAAAGAATTAGCCATGTGATGAGTACTAACCTAATTTTCTTTTTTACCACTACCTTTTGACAAAGTATTTGTTTTTTAAATTTCACCAGATAGGAAGGCATGGAAGGCACATGAGACTACCCACATTTTTATGCATTAAAAACTAGTAGTTTAAATTCATTTTCTTAAGGACACAACCTAAAAACGACATATTTTTAAGTACATTGGTTATAAAAAAATCTTGACAAAGATACTTTGTACCTCATTATAAGGGATGATTAATCTTGGCACATAATGATTGAAATATAATCACATAATCATTAATTTGTTCATTTGATCTTCATGCACACTCAAACAAATTAGAATTGTGGTCTTCAACCCATATTCACAAAAAAGTGACTAAGAAAAGTTGTGGTCAACTAATCAAAAGAATGAATGGACCCAAAAGTCAAGAGTAAAACCATTAAATAGTACTCACTCAAAATCAATCGAAATAATTTAGCGAAGACCTTACTATCATCATAAGCATAATCTAAACATGCAACATGAAAAGCCTATAAATGTGTATCAAGGTCACCTTTATTGTTATACAACTCAAAATGAGGTGCTATGCTTACTCACATAATACAACTCAATATGAGGTGCTATGCTTACTCAAAATGAGATGCTATGCTTACTCACATATGTATCATAACCAAATTATATTGGTTATGATTAACATTCATCAAACAATAGGAATACCAAAATTATATTGGTTATGCTTAACATTCATCAAACAATAGGAATAGTGTGATTAACTAAATGAGAAGTCATAGTAGGATTTAAACAAGAACTTCTCAAAGAGAGATTATACTTACGGTAAGACTTAGCATAAACCATAAATATTGAAATGTAACAAAGGGTAAAGGGTTGATATATACTTTAAAAAATAAGGTTTTTAAATCTAAAATATAGATCATAAGACAAACCATAAAGGGTGTAAGAACAAACAAGTTCACCAAAATGAAAAGGAAAATAAACCTTTTTAAATATGGTCATAAGGCAAATCTATTTTAGCAATTAATAGTAAATACCTTTGGATAATTCTGAAGTAAATGCATCAAAATAAATAGAATTTAAATAATAAAATAAAGATACTTAGCTAGAATCTAGATGATAGAGTGTGTAGTGGAAGCTGTTTTGAAATTATTTGTTAACGCAATTAAAAAAAAAAAAAACTATTTCTTTATCTTTCAGTTTCACAGTTGCATAAGTAATCCACGTGACTACAGATATGAACCTTGTTTTCTGATCTAACCTTGGTGCATTACGAATTTTGCTGATTTTTTACCTCTGATTTACTCATTTCAACATTTTTTTAATTTATAATCACTAATTGGCAATGTTTAATAACACCTTTGAGGAATTTGCTAGGTAAGGGAGATTCTCCCTTAGTAAAACCCATAAGATATCAATAATAACAATTTTTGGCAATGATTGTAAACAACATGCAATCATATGGATAAATGCTTAGATGTTAGTGCAAGTTGGTGATGCAATAAATGTTATTTACTTATCTTAAATTTCAAATGTTTAGATATATAAAATAAAATTAAGATTAATCCCTAAATACAACTTTAACGAATACAATTGAAATGTTCCACTTCAAGTAAGTGGAATAGTAACTTAGAGAGGGCTTGGCTGAAGCTCAGAATTGAATTTGAATTTTGAAATGGCTAAAATCATTATCATAAATTGTAGAGGTAAACTAGTTCAAATTTGTTACTGTGTATCTAAACTCAATGGATAAGCAAAGGATCAAGACCAAACCCTGAAAATGAGTTTGTGTAGATAGAATCAAATTAGGCTTGAGTTAAGTACCAACTTTTATGCAGAAATCTGACTGCCTATGCATTACAAATGAACCCAAAACAAAACAAAAAAGGAAAGAGTGAAAGGTTGCAATTTTCACCATTCCAACATTAGAAAAAATTAATTGATCGTGAAAACATTAAGCACTAAGAAGAAAGAAAAATGGAATATTAGCTAAGGGGCATTCAGGATAAGAATGTTGACCAACTACAAGCTGTCGAAATAGAACGTTGATGCTAAGTTCTACATTCTCTTTTAAATGATGGCCTAAATTGATTAAGAGCAAACAAAAAATTGATGGCTGGGTTGTTTGAAGAAAATTCGAAGTAACTAAACTATTTTCAGATCGCCCTCCAAAGAAATTGGGCATTAACTTCTCACACTCGGTACTATAATATTGTGATGAATTTGTTGTGTACATTATATATATATATATTGATTAAGAGCAAACAAAAAATTGATGGCTGGGTTGTTTGAAGAAAATTCGAAGTAACTAAACTATTTTCAGATCGCCCTCCAAAGAAATTGGGCATTAACTTCTCACACTCGGTACTATAATATTGTGATGAATTTGTTGTGTGCATTATATATATATATATATATATATATATATATATATATATATAAAAACAGGAAATATTATTGTGAGTGAAGAATTATCATCTTGCTTTCTTTCTGAACTATTCACCAGAACTGTAATAAAAAACATTGACTATGCAAATAAAAATCTCTCTAAACTATGGGAATAAATGTTAGTGTTAAGCTACTTTTGCATTGTTCGTCAAACTGATGATAAATATGTTCACACTTGTACACTACCATTCTCGCATAACATGGATCTAACATGTCCCAAGAGATATCTAAAAGACTCGAGGTGTCAAACACAATGTTCTTATATGTTCTCACACCTACGGTGGTATTGCAACCTCAAATCGTTTGGATGCCCGTCAGCACATCATATCAGAATTTGTACTAATCAATATTCTCCGAGATTCATTCCTAGAGTCCCCAAAGACAAGTGGCTTGTAGTTACCTAACTTATGGGGTCTTCAATATGATGGACCTTTTTTTCTTTCAACTTAATTTATACTATCAGATGCATGTAAAATATGCTTTTCTTTTAATTCATAGTATTTATGTCATGCTTGATGGTCAGGGCGTGTGTACTTTAGTATAGTTGTGCACCTAAAAACAATATTTGCGTAAATGAAGAAAACAATTCCCCTGCCAAATACTTGCTTTAGAATTCCCCATGCACGTTGCCAAATTAAAATTGCTCAACAGACAATGTTTTAAGTTCATATGCATTAAGAATTGACTGCAATCATTATAAGCATTTGACCACCTCGATTTTTACGAACAGCAACCATTCAAACTAGATATGCATTAGTATGTATAATTTATTTTGTATGCTGGTGCCACAAAAGTGGCAGTCAAAACGTTCAACATGGAAGATAAAGAGAGCATATATCTGTGCTGCAAAGAAAATTTGGGGAGCTGTTTCAAATTGCTAATAGAACGTTCCTGATTGAGAGCAAGTAATTCAGCAAACTAACGGATACAAAACAAACATATAGCCCCCCTGGTGCATGTGCCACTACGAATCAACATCAATCTTTGCACTTAAATTGTAGTCAAACTAGAAGTAGTTTTTTAAGTTTTTACTAATCCGGTTTATAATCTTCTAATAGATCTCCAATTGCTTGGGTTTCAATGATTGGCATAAGGCACGGACCTTTAATGGATCATTTACAAGGCATCTCATATTCCAACAAATGTTCTGATTTCCAGTTCTACCCTTGAGTAAAGAATTCTACAGTCCAATAAGAACAGTGATTTTCAAATTAGATTGCAGCCACTGCTTGACATCCACCACACATTCTTCCCTTTCATGCAAGTACATACACCAAACATGCTCATGGTCTATCCCAATTTGGCCTTATGTACTTCCTCGGGGCCTTTTAGAAGTGGTGTCATTGCACAACACTGGTATCTCCTGTAAATGTTCTACTCTATTATTCCCATATGCCACTCTCCCATCACGAACTGGCACATAAAGTTGCCTCACATTGCGTGACAAACCATTTTGAACTAGGTCATTCTCTGATCCTCGGGGGGTTCTGTTTCCTGGGCTGCTACCAGGTCCTGATCTTGTTTGATAAGTGTTTCCTTTACCATCGTATGTATCTGTATCTGTCCCTTTCTGAAAAGTCACACTCTGCTCATCCGAGTAGGATGTCCTGCCTACAGTACTTGGACAAAGCCTTTGTTGATCATAGTCACTTGATGTCCTTGTGCCTGAAAAGTTTCCCTGTTGACAACTCTGTCTCGTTATTCTCTTTACTGAGGGTGAAGGAACTCCACAGATGTCTGAAACAGTCATCGTCCGTGAATGAGAGTTCTGATTTTCTTTGTTTGTAGGAGACTCCGCATCCAGTCCTCCATCATAAGATAGAATGCATGCAATAGCAAAAACTGATTCTCCAAGAATAGGAGGCAAAGTCTTCCGGGGATGCTTGATCTGACAAAGATAAATTAGATTAGGTGAGATAGAAGAATTTTACAAGTCCAGTTCTGAGGTTCTTTTACCCGTATTAAAAACCAACCATAAAATCAAAAGCAGTCTGTCTACATATGGATAAAAAATTGCAGTACTTAGTAAGCATAACGAGAAAAAACATACAGTGGTTGCATCTGGAAAACATGTTCCTGATATTGCAAATGAAATAAGGAGAATAATACATCTATACCCACTTTATGGTCTCATAAGCAATGCCTAACAATATTAAAGAAAATTTCAAAAAGAATGATATCATACTTTGAATGACACTGCAGCTGAAAGCCTCTCTCTTAAGCAATAAAGTTGAGCTGCATCCAGGGATGTTGCTTCAAATCTGAACCATCGATCTACAACCACCATAACTTCCTTATCTGGTGAAGACATGACCTTGTGGTGGTGCTTTTCAGCAGGAACTGGTTTAAGACTCTCATCTTCCTCCTCACTGTTAATTACTTCATCATCTTCCTCCTCATCATCCATTTCTTCATCGGGATCAAGAGGTGCAACCACCATTTCTGTAGCAAGGAGTAGTAATGGATACGGCTTAACAAGAGTACAATTTTTAATAAACACCTGTGACTCCCCACGTGTTACCTCATCAAATACCAGCAAAGGACTTTTCAATACACCATTTGATTGTTTATTATAATGCACCAATCTGAAATTTGACGAATGTGGATGAATCCGGACCTTTTCACCTCTGGCAGTCTGCACTACTGCTTTCTGACCTGTTGGAAGTGGTGGTAACAACGTTCCAACCATTGGATACAAGCCAGCCACTATAACTGCACGTACAATACCAGTGTGTTGAGCATTCAAGCTGCAGGAATGTTCATCCCAGGGAATAAATCCTTTTTGAGCAAGCTCTCTCCGCAACTGCTTACGCATACCATCTAACATAAACATTAATGACTGAGAAACATAATATTTTCTACAGAACTCAGCCTGTTTTTCCTTGTTCTTTGCTTGTTTCCAGCAATCAAATGCTGCAATTGCTGCCAAATGGTCACTATACCCCCCATACATTGCTATTAGCTCCATCTTTGCTGCAGAGGCTCGTTTTTTCTCATTTGGTCCCATGGGTAAAACAAAAGGCTCTCTGTAGCCTGCTACACTGGCTATTGTCAAAGCAGGATCAAGGCAGTTCATCAATATTGCAAATAAAAGCATCTTGCTTGTTGATGGATGAACTGGCAAAGAACCCAACTGTTTTCCTAGTTCAGTAAGTTTCTCATCATGTGTTAACGCCCCAATATCTTGTAGCACTGTGATCGCATTACGAACAGCAAGATCAACTGGTGGATCGATAGCCTTGCTTATAAAATCATTTATGTTACAATATGGATTTTGCAGCTTCACCTGAATCATTTAGAAGAAAGTCATACACCAATAAGCATTCCAGAGGAAATATTGTGAATGGAAAATCAAAAAGATCTGAACTTCACAATAGCAAATTGGATGAATGTATCTAAGGTGCATAAGAATTTACAATTTACCTGCAAACATAGCTCCTCAAGAGGAGTCCTCTTAATCTCAGGAATTTGATAGTCAGGCAATGCTGCATTACGGACTTTAGAGAAGAGATGATAACAAGTCCCTGGTTGGCATCGCCCAGCTCGTCCTTCTCGTTGTCTTGCACTTGCCTTAGATACCCATGCTGTTTGCAGAGTAGATACATTACTATATGGATCATAGCTTTTCTCTTTCATTCGACCACTGTCAATTACATAGACAATATCATCAATAGTTACTGCAGTTTCAGCAATGTTTGTGGAGAGAACAATCTTACGAACACCACTGGGTGGACGTTTGAACACTTTTTTCTGCTCCACAGGAGGAACCATAGAGTGCAGTGGCAGAATTAGGTACTTTGTGCTGTCTCTGAAGATAGGGGATGCTTGCAAGCGCTCTCTACAACGAGATATTTCCTCCCATCCTGGTAAGAATACCAGTATAGCTCCTTGTTCTGACACAGAATTGGTCACAGTAGGTTCCTCACATATCTTTAGTAACAACTTTTCAATAAGTTGAACATCCACCTCATCCACATCAACACTGGCCATATATGTTTTTAGCAGCTCTGCTTCCTCGGTGGCTGATTGTAAATGAGAGTTCTCCTCTATGTGTTTCATGATGAGCTTTGCAGCTTCATCTTGATGCTGCCTCTGAGCCCATTCTAAAGCCGTACTTCCATCTTGTGCCTGTAGAAAACAGTCGGCACCAAAGGAGAGCAGCAGAGAAACATCGTCCACTCTACCTTTGCCAGCAGTGACCATTAATGCTGTAGCTTGAGTTAAGGAATGTTGATAATTACAAAGTTCAGGAATTGGACTTCCCGAAATTATATCCATTAGCAAATTAAAATCGTCCTCTAACCAGGCTAAACTGATAGCCTCATCCATTGCATTTCTGTCTTCTTCAGTCAGTAATGAACTGTTCCCACTCACAAAATTCTTATTATTATCATTATTTACAGGTTTTCCATCCTTCCTGAATTCTAGAAGAGTAAGTACATCCTCCAAATAATACGAATGGACCTAAAAATAACAAGAAAATGTCAGGTTCACAATGTAAAGAAATATCCACTCTTATTTCAGGTGTAAAATCACAATAATTACAGGATGGAACAGGTATGAGAATGAAAGGCCTACCGGGTAAGTGAATCCAGGAATGCGAATGATTGGACAGTTATTAAAATACTTGGAAAACTTTTCCGCATCAAGAGTGGCACTCATTAATATCTGTTTATAATGAAGATATATTTTCATGCCAATCAATTCTTCCTTCACTTTTGTTTAAACAATCAGAAAGTAAAAAAATTTATTAACAAAACAGAAAACTCAATAGAAATGAAAGTTTTCCTCAATTAAACAATCTAATAACGAAGGCAATGGAAGCTAACCAAGCGTAAATTTGGCTGAGAATGTAGTAAATCTCTGCATCCAAATTTTAGAAAGAATAATTAGTCACCAGTACAAAAAAAACTAATTATAAACTACAAACGCATGGTGACAATTACCTCAGTATAACTAGCATAAAATCACAAAAACGATCCCGCTCATGGATTTCATCCTGTACAATTGATATGAGCACCAAAATCTACATGAGTTATGTATGCATGTTGGCAGTTTTATAAACAAAATATACACAAATACAATAATCAATAGAAGATAAGTCACTTCACAAGAGAAAGATGCTTGAACTGACCTTCATATGATAAACAAAAAAATTAAAAATTAATTCCTTGTCCCTGAAAGGCCAACTTTATATGATCTTTTGAAATATCTAAAACCTGATTTTTTAATGCATGAACTGGATTCAAACAGTTTTAACATTTGGGGCTTTCTATCAGCCTTGTAAATTTTGATTTAGGCACTCCTGCATTATTGTTGATACAAGCTGAACATTCAAATAGCAACTGACCTACTTTTGACCACATGTGGATTATTCTTTGTTTAATCCTAAATCAAAGATGCTGAGGTATATTGTGTGTGATGCACACTTGCTATCTAAAACCTTATTCTTGGACATCAGGATCATGCAATGCATTATGCTACCTGAGGCAAAAATCTACAAACTCTGTAATCTAGCATGGTATTGTTGGTCAATTTGGTGTGTGATGGACTTGTTTTTGAATTTTGTAGTATTTTTGACTTGTATGGGGATTTAGCTTAAAAAAAACACCATTCTATTTTCTTGAGATTAAACAACCCAAATGAGATTTTAGGGAGTGTGAGAACCAAAATCACTTAAATCAAGAACAATAAACCAATTCTATGGTCCAAGGTAAGCAAAATGGTTTCATGGAAGGCAAGTTTTGCCCAAAAGCTAATGTGAAAACAAAACAGAAGCACATAAAAAATTGGACCTGGATGATGATGTAGGTAAATTGGCTAATATATAGGTTTCCTCATAAACAGTTTAGATCCATCATGATTACCATTGTCCAATTCACAAAGGTATAATAACATAATGTGAAAGAGATTTCTGTTATATCATTTTCTAAACTGAATGTCTATGACCCCTTTTCAACTTACCATAAGATCCAACAGCTCAAAGATATGCAAGATGGGATATTTAGTTACCAAAAGCATGGTACACTAGTGTGAATTCACTTAGTAAATATAACTAAGGCTTGAATTCATAAGTATGAGCAGCATGTTCCAAAACCCTTTCCTTAGATAAGAAGCCATACAAGCATTTGGCTATCAGTCATTGTTCTAACAGAACTGTTGACCTTCAATCAGTGAGCAAAGCATTATTATCATCTTTCTTGACATGATCTACAAAATAAGTTGTAAAGAAAACTTATAAGACCTTTGTAGATTTGTGAGCATCAGTATCCTGTTTATTTCAGTCTGGCACTAATAAGAAGCCTCAGAAAGCATAATCACGTCAAGTAAACTGTTGTTCACAAAGCCATAAAGCTGTGCAAGTTCCAAAGGCAATATACCACATATATTGTGCATTTCTGTCCAAAGTTCTAAAAATTGCAACAATTCTGCAAAATTTTACACCATTGAAGAAATGTTGTTTCACATGTACAGCGGCAGACATAAAAAACCACAACTTGTAACCCTCTCAGAATATTATGTAGTGCATAAAATAAAGTATGACATGTCGACAAGACACACACAAGATAATTTACTCAATATAAATAATAATACTCAATATGCAACAAAGAAAACAACTGCCCATAAACAAAATATGCAACAAAACTTGAATGGTGGTACATTTTGTTGTTGGTGAGATGTCTTCTCATAGTCTATCCCTTTGCAACAAGACTTGTTTTGTGTTTGTTAGGTGAGCCATTTGTTTTGTATTTGTTTTGAGAGGCCCATTTACAACCAATGGGGTTACAATTGAGTGGAGGACCAACAACTCCCAAGCACCATTCTTGACCAAGGCATCATATTCAACTTTCATTGTTTTTCTCTACACATCAAGCTTATTAGCTTGCTAGGAAGAAATTGGATAGAATCCAAAGCAATATTGAGCTCTTCTTTTGAATGTCCCTTTGAGGTAAGCTTTGTTAGTTATCTTGAATATCTTCTTGTTGTCTAGCTTTGTATGCATTTCTAGTGCATGTTTTCCCAACGTCATTAGGTTTGACATCTTTCCATGTTTGCAAGGCCCTTTTTGGCATCTCTTTCTGTGTTACTTGTAGAACAAATGGTGCCTTATTTTCTTGATCTAAAGCTCCTTCATCTTTTGGTAGTTGCTTTGGAAACATGTTTTTATCTTGTGACGAAGCTTCATTTCTTCCTCAGAGGGTTTTTTTCTCAATTATTGGAGACAAAGCACATTCAATAGATTCCAAAATATATGTTATCCTTGTTAGAATTATTGTCATTGATGTCAAAGTCGTATGGAAAATTGATGGCAAGATATCATGCATGCCATGATGAAATTTGCTGTTCCAAGAAGAAGAAATTGCAATTACCAAAGGACACTAAATCTCATTCATTAATGCTGGTTCATTTTCCCATTTGGCGCCCTCATTGGAAATTAAAAAATAATTAAATTAAATTATACTTAATTTATGGGCCGACCCCCTTATTGTGGTGCCCCATTTTGAAATTTAATTTAAATAAATATATTTTAATAGGGGCCAACCCTTTATGAAGGGTCCAAGTTCGCTATTAAAGGGTGTAATGAAAAGTTGTAAATGTGTGAAAAAGATGCCTCCTTTGTCAAGCAATGCATCCCTCCAAAGGTCGCCTATCTTGGTGAAGATATAAAAGGAGTTTGTGGAATTTGGAAGAAAAAGAGATATATACACCAGCAGATTTATGTGAAGAGAATATAAAACAGATTATTCAAAGGCAGATTTTGGAAGGAAAATTATCAAGAAGAAAAATACTTTGTTGAATTGGAGGTTGGTGCCTCATATTGGAGAGGTTGGTGCCTGATATTAAAAGAGATTGATGTCTCTTATTGAGTTGGTGTTCAATGGTGGAGACTGGTGTCTCCAATAGGTTGGTGTCTATAATTGTTGTAAAAGATTACTTATTTTGGTGGTTGGATTTGGATAGTAGGTCCAAGCAGTCCTTATTTTGCATTTTTCTCTTGAAAGGGTTTCCACATAAATCTTGTGTTCTTATTTGTTGATGTTGTGTATTTGAAGTTATTGTGGTTGTTAATTTGAAAAAGTAAAAGATAGTCTTATACTAATTCAGCCCCCCTCTCAGTATAAGTGTGTGCTCATCAATCCCCTCAATGTTTTAAATGTTCGTGTATATATATATATATATATATATATATAAATTTTAATGTATATAAAATTATCAATTATAGTTATATTGAGTATTACTATTTATACAAATACTCCATGGCAGCAAATTTCAAACTAGTTGGAGATTCAGATTAAGACTATGTAGATGACTTTGAAGATGGAAAATTTACTACAGATTTTCTAGTGAATTTAGGATTAGCAGTCATTACTTGGAAGTCAGAGAAATGATCAGTGCCAGCTCTTTCTTCAATAGAAGTAGAAAATATGTAGCTTTAAAGGCAACCAAGGAAATATTGTAGCAAAATATGATGACCCTCCAAAAGAAACTATAAGGGATGATCCCCAAACATCTAAATGAATATAGTCTAAGATACCCTTACTCATATAACTACCTATTTTAAATTTTTGTCTGCACTACTTCCCAGAGACACAATACTTGCAAAAATTCAAATTCAAAGATTTTAAATTTGGAAGTAGCTTACAATTTAACAATACCTTTTGCACTTTCTTGCTCATAAATGAGTAGATTCATTAATTTTTTCAGATACCATTGCTACATCACTTATTTCAATACTCCCTTGTAGCTTATAAAGGTTCCCATTCTTTGTAGCCTTCATTACCACCAAAATGCTCATGGACACCTTCAATGCTCCACCTTGACATGTAAATTTATAACCTCTAGAATCCAAAACTAACAAGGACATTAAATTCTATTAGCGCTTCAGTACATGTCTCACCTCCATCAAAGTCCTCACAATACCATCAAACATTTTAATCTTAATGCTCCCAATCACAACGGTCTTACAAGAAGCATTGTTTCCCATAGGAAAAACACTGCCACCAATAGTTTAGTAAGAAGAAAACCTACGCCTATGTGGACACATATGATGCAAAGCATCGAAATCTAATAACCATTCTCATGATATTGTGAGATATTACAAGCACATAGTACATCTACCATACTTGAACTTGTCTCAACCAGATTTGCTTCCTTTGTGGAGTCCTCTTTGGACTCTTTCCTCTTCTAGGATTTTTTCTTGAGATGCCCTAATTTGTTGCAATACCAACATTTTCCCTTACCTTTCAACCTTTTGACTTAGATCTTCATGTCTCTAGCCACCATGGCTTCCAATGTGGAAATTTTTATATTGGATTTCCTCGCACACCTCATCAAACAACAAAGCCCCCACAGCAGGGTCAAAGTCAAGGGTGTTAGTTGTTCTAAAGCTAATGGTAGAGACTAAGTGATCCTAGAAGTCAAGCAATGAACACAATAACATGACTGCCTTGTCTTCATCATCAATTTTTACATCCATACTAGTTAACTAGCGTATAAGTGTATTGAAAACATTTAACTGATCAACATTTTAGTACCTTCCTTCATTCGCAACATGTTCACCTACCTCTTCAAGTAGATTTGGTTATTTCTAGGATTTCATCATGTAGAGGCTCTCTGTTCTACTCCATAAGCCTGCTACTACTACCTCTCCAACAATACTGAAAAGAACATCATCTGGCAAACACAACCAAATTGTGCTAAGAGCTCTTGTATACTCATCAATCATACCCACAAGTTTCTTTGTCTTCCTTGCCGACGCCTTGTGCAGTCCTTATAACTAGTGCATTTAAAAACCTCCAACTAGTGCATGACATGGGTCAGCCCATGTAGAAGATGCACAATTATTTTTTGCAAAATATCTTTCAAGCCCTTGACATCAATGACTAACATTTTTCAATATCTTTCAAACCCTTGACATCAATTACAACATTTTTCCAACAACCCTAACACTATAGCCACAAATTAAAGGCTCTAATAGCACTTGTTGTAAAACCAAGACCTAAAAAATAAACTTTAAGCTCCAAAATTATGCAATATTGTAGCACAAATTAATTGTGAGGCAAATAGAGACAATAACAAAATAAGGGAATAAGCAATCATACCAACCACACAAGGATTTACATGGTAAAACCCTAGCAATGTGCCAAGGAAACATCCACACACCAAAGTATCAATATTACTATTTCTCAAGGAAAAGTACAATCTTCATGCAACCACTGTTACAATGATTTTTTTAGGTTACAAAACTATATATATTATCTTCAAAATAACCACCACCATCAAATATAGGGCTTTTTGATGAACCACCTAGATTTTTCCCTTGGAACCCTCCATGGTAGGTTGTTCTCCAAACCTACACCACAAACATATCCAAATTTTAACAGCTCTTTATATTGTTGTCACAATTCCAACAATTGTCATATATAAGCAGAATAGTCATCTCAAGGAAATCTCTTGATGTATTTTAGATAGATTTTTGCAAAGATAGATATGCTAGTATGTAATACACTGTTACCAATTAAGTACAAAGGTGTGCGATATTTAAGCCAATCAGCAAGCATCTTCAAAGCGGACATATACATTGGCTCTTGCATCCACCCCCATTGTGATTGTAGAATGCCTATCATCATAATTAGAATGTAATTTTTAACATAATCCTACACAATTTTAATAGATTACTTGAAAAGAAAGAAATTTTAATGGTACGTGTTAAAATATATAGTTTATAGGTATTAAGTAATAATTATAATGGCAAACACCTATTAATAAGTTGTTAACAGATTAATTGTTTACCTATGGAACCCAATCCCCCACATAAACAACATCCATTATTTAAACTATTCCCTATAATTATATTATTATCTTTTACACTAGTTTGCAATGAACGCATTCGATTGCTAAAATGGCACTGTCATCATTAAGATTGGCAGCCCACGACCATGCCACAACAAGACAGAACTACACATCTTGCAGTGAGAAGATATGTACCAACATCCCAACACATCATCAAACGGCTACTCATCACCATGAGATTTGTATAAAAATCCAATTTTAATATTTATGGAATGAAAATCATCCATCTCCATGAATGTCATGGGGATATCATCAGTCCACCATTGGAACATATGACTGAAAACTATCTACATTTCTGTCTACATTATCTCAGGCTCTTCATGGTCGGGGTCAAAGGTCTAGGTTACATCCCATTTATTACCAGACCACCACAAGTTCATAGGGAAAAGGTTTTGTTCCACACCATGGACAAAATTCCCTGTCTATTGTCGAACATGTTAAAAGAATTGCTGAAAAATAATATTATCAGCTGTGATATTATTGGCAATAAACACAATTTAACAAGATAAAAGCGCAAAAAAATTGAGGGCAGTATTGTGTTCTTCAGGGGTTTTATGGTCATGGCCTCTCACATCCACTCCAACTATGACTGTTAAATACCTCTAAGCATAGAAAATGGCTTTTAAATTAAAAAATGGCATTGTTGTCTTGTCTATGTCATTTGCTAGAAATTTTTTCTGCAACTAGGCTTGGACAATTTTAGTGATTGGGGATCTTTGGACTTTAACCCTTAGTAAAACTCATTGGTGAAGTAGTTGGAAATTGATATTGCCAACAACTCCCAAGTGACTTTTGAATTACAATTTATCTAAGAAGGGGTCTGATCTATTCAACTATGATGAACAAATAGGGTTGTTTCTAAAAAATTAGAATGATTAAACCATTTTGAGCTCTTTATTTGCAATCGTCTTGATGCATGAGGCAATATGCTTTGGTTTCAATGAAACTATTTCTACTTGGAGATTATATATTGATCTAATTTTTACTGCATGTTGTTGTCTGTTACTAACATACTACTATTTAGTGGAAATCTCAATGACCCAAGGATTATAGCTAATGGCAACTGAAATCATCCTAGCCCCACAAACAACTAGGCACGATAGTCATACAATGAGGGCAGACTAAGTGACTAATCCATTATTCAAGGATTTGTTTCACATCTAGGGGCTCACTATGGGTTTGTACTTTGTAGGATGATATTTGTACTTTGCATTTTGTGATTCATTTTGAGGTTCCAATTTTGAAGTCAAACTATGTAGTAATGCAATATGCAATGTGCATTGTAATCATTGATCTAAAAATTAATGAGAAAAATCCATATTTCATAATTCATGGTTCACACTCTCCTTTACTTGCACTTTCTCACTCTCTATGCAATTGGGATGGCTTTAAATATAGAAAACATCAGTTATTTCCAATGTTACATAGGGATGTGTCCCCTAGACTTTTTCAATCATCCCCACATGCATGTGTCTATTAAAGTATTATTGTAATATTTAATGGTCATCTTAGTTGTTAGTTTACTTTAGTTAGTCTTACCAACTTTTTGTTTTTGCTTTAGTTCACAATTGTTCCTTTTTAGAAACATCGTCTTGTAATCTATTGATTTAAAGGAGTATTCCTCTCCTTGTATAATAACGATAATGACAATAAATTACCATTTCATGGTATCAGAGCATTGGCTCATTTTTGCAATAAAATTTGTGGATTTTTCCTAAGAATTTTTTGGGAAATTTTTTAAAAGTTTTTGCTCAATTTTTTAATTAAAATCGTGGGCTTTCTCGATTGTCAAATATCACAAGGATTTTTTTCTAAGGAATTGAGGGTTTTTTGGTGGCTTTTTTATAAAATTTGTGTCACTTTTACCCAAAAAAATTCATAAGTCTTTTGTTCAATTTTAAAAAAAAAAAATCATGGGTTTTGCTGGAAAAAAAATAAAATAGAAATATTTTTCTTTTACAAATTTCGAGGGTTTTATTGCCTAAAGACCGTGGGTTCTCTTTGCAAGTTTCGTGGGCGATTTGTTCATCTGATCACGAATGCACTGAAGGAAAAATTGTGCCAATTCTATGTAAAATCGTGGATTTTTTCTCTAGAACCGTGCCTGATCTTCTTCTCCATCAGATTTGTTTAAAATCACGAATTTTTGGAGGGTTTCCTGGACGCACTTTTCTCTCATTTCGTGGGCGATTTTTAGTGAGTTTGTGGGCGTTTTCTTCTAAGTTCGATGGCGTCGACCCTATTCTTAGGCGAATTTTTGCACTCATTTTGGTGGGATTTCCGTGACTGGCGCTTGCAACTCACACACTTTCAAACTTTGTTTCGTGATTTGCTGAGGTTTGTTCACGCAAGTTAAATCACGTTTGTGTTTGACAATTTGCCAAGGTTTTTTTGGCTCGCAACTTGCACCATTTTTTGGCGATCTATTGCAAAATCATGAGTTTTGAAGAACTATGGTTTGGTTTCGTACAGAATCTAGGGTTTCTGCAGACGAATTTTTTGAAAAACGGTAACCAAGAGTTTTCTTTTTTGGCCTTTTTTTGTTAAAAATCGTGGGTTAAAATTTTGAGTTTTTTGGCAAAAAAAAATTCTGCACAACAAAGTCGTGTTTTTGCTAGGGTTTTGGCAAATTTTAAAAAATTGTGGGTCTGCAACTACAAGTTTTTTTACATTTTCTTTTCAAAAAAAACAATTGTGCCTTGTTTTTTGACAAAAAAAAAAAATTTAAATTGTGCCTATTTTGCAACTCACGGCTAGGATTTCTGGGCAAGTTTACATCTTCTTGACGATTTTTCATGTGCCTATTTTGCTGAATATCGTGAGGTTTTGACAAATTTTTCAAAACTTTGTGGCTGAAGCTGTGAAGAACTTCATTTTTTTCTTGATTTTTGGACACAATCGTGGGGTTTTGGGCCTCTAGTTTTTTGACGATTTTTTACAAATTGAAGGATTTGTGCCAATTGATTGCCTTGGGATTCATGTCAACTGATTACCTCATTTTTTGAGCCTTTGGAAAACGGGAGGGATGCCATCCTTGGCCAACATCATGTTGGAAAGTAGCCAAAGGTTCAATGGTAAAAACTATAATACCTAGAAGCAAAGGATGCTCACTATTTTCGAGTACCAGTGTCTAGATTTGATTGTTTTGGGTGTATAAGCTCTTCCCACAATTGCAAGAAAGGACTAGGACAAATATGATGCTAGAAATCGAGAGGCAATTATGCTTCTCAAGTTATCAATCACCGATGAAATGTTTCCAAAAGATCATGGGTAAACTTGGTGTAGTTAGTAGAATGACCATTAAAGGAGGGTATTAAAGTATCATTGTAATATTTAATGGTCATCTTAGTTGTTACTTTACTTTAGTTAGTTTTAGCAACTTTTGTTTTTGCTTTAGTTCACGATTGTTTCTTTTTAGAAACATCGCCTTGTAATCTATTATTTAAAACCAAAGGAGTATTCCTCTCCTTGTATAATAACGATAACAACAATCAATTACCATTTCAATGTCCCCAAGGCTTTCTTCAAATTTTGAGCTCTAGTGAAGTACTTATTGTTGTAAATGGTAGCAGCCATAGCTATGGCTATTGCGATTTCTTTTGTACCTAATATTAGTCCTCACCCAATGTTCGATTGTATTTTGGGAGTTAGTACTATTGAGAATCTTATTATGGTTACAAAGATCTTGGTTCTCATGTCTATCCAAAAGATATCTAGATTTCAGCAATCATTGAATATCAACATTAGAGTTGCAAAGTACCAAGAAAGTTTCCATGTGCTAGAATTTTAGACACAAAAATACAAATATAGTGACTTCCATTATACTTCTATATTATTAGCCTTCCCAAATAGAAGAAATGTTGTGTAATGTTCCCTTCTCAGACCTAGTCACTTGGTGTGACACTTAGCCTATTTCCTAAGTTCCCATAGGCTAATTGATAAAGAAAAGGAGTCTCCAAAGATCTTGGAGAGTTCAAGTTCAATTTCTTTTAGTTTCTATTGGTTGCGATGAGCCCAATTTGCAGTAAGGATTGCAATGACACTTTCATAAGTGTTTTTTCGACTCCTAGGGTGTTCTCCAACCTTTTGAGAGAGCGCATCTATTTTTAGTAAATCACTCAGTTGGCAACATTCTTCATCATTCACCTCCAGTATCATCTCAATATGATCATATTTTGATTCCATTGCAATTTCAATTTTTTCTGCAACTTGGTGAGTTATTGAGTAATTAATTAATATTCCACTAATGTTGTTTAATGTTGAGAAATAATAAAAGTGCAACCTCGTGTAATAGCTCATTAGAAAGGTGATAAAGTGTTTTTAAAGTTGGATACCTAGAAAGGGGAGCTTTTCTCATGAAATATTATTTTTATTTAAAAAAAGGTCTTTGTGAGGGAGATAAAGTGTAGTACTATTTTTTTTAAATTGTTTAATTCCTTCCAAAAAGCTATAAAAGGAGGTGTTGAGGCTCATTTTTTGATATCCTGATTAATGATAACGTTATGTTGTCAAATTGAACTTGGGTTCTTCCACAATCTTTTGAGGACGAAAACCCTCACAAGTTTTCTAGTTTCAGAGTTGAAAGATAGTCCCTAGCTAAACTGGAGTGATTTCATTTAAGAGATCACTATTGTGCTTCAACAATGCTTTCAATTTTGGTTTTAATCATGGAGGTATTCAATGTCTTCTAGTTGGAGAATTTTTGCTGTGATTGATGATTTTTTGCTAAGTTTGCTAAAGATTCCTAAAATTTTCTAAGTGTTGGCCGTGCCCTTCCTTCATTGATGGTCATACAGCTACCTAGGAGGTGGTGTGGGGTTTCCTAGGCTAAAGCGCCTCACTTTTTAGCCCTTTATCATTCCAAATGTTGGCACCCAAGGTTTAGGAATGTATATATAGCTTCATTTTGACGGACTCTTTAGATTTGCAATGAATCATGAGGGTTTCAAGTGGGTTTGTACCTATTGTATTTGTTGATTCAGACCTGTATCAACTGAAATTCATTCTCAAATTTTGAATATCTCTCTTGCAAAGTGATTTGGTGTGGTTTGAGAGCTGTTTGGGTAAAGATACATCAGTTTTTTTATCTTGTTGAAGAGTTGGAGGTGATTTGGTGAGTTCACTCCAATGTTATTTCTACTGTATTGCAGACCTGTACCAACGAGATATCTAACAATCATTGAGGTATATTATTGTGAGCTGGATGGTTATTTCATGATTTGGGGAACCCCTGGGGATGTTCTCAACATTATTTTCTCATATCAACACATTATTATAGAAGTTATTCAGTGTTAATGATGCTTATGCATTGTAACAATGGATGGTAGAACCACCAGTAAATGAATTTTGTTTATTGCTGATACTTACCCCACTGAAAAAGTGGCTTATTTGTAATCACTCACCACTGAATAAGTGGGTGAGTTACTTATGTTCCTTTCACTCTCACAATTGAATAAGTGGAACAATTGTTCTCATTTTGTTTGTACTCGCTCACCATTGGAAAGTGGAAGAAGCTTGATTTTTACATTTCCCCCATTGTATAAACATTCCCACTGAATAAGTGGATGTTTACTTTCAGCTGCTATATTTCAATGAATTTGTTATCTTGAACACAGTATGCTCTCACCTTGCCCTTATTGGGAACTGAGTGATCAGAAGTGTGAAGGAAGCTAACTATATCTCATTTCCAGTTTGCAATAATTTCAAAAATAAAAAAACCTAGGGTGGTTATTACATGTTGGCATTACAATGTAATGAATCCTCGCATGATGCTATATCACCCTAAAATGCCCACAAACATTTCACATCACAGCTGTTACTTGCAATCTTGAAACAGAATAACCAGTCTTAATCATTCCATTCTAAACCAAAACAATGCAGCACCCCTGGACATCGAACATTAACAACTTTAAGATAAGTTCCAATATGTTATAGTGCAAGTTTATCAAGATGCAAAACAGATAATGAGAGGGCAGCAAACATAGTTCTAAGCTAACATAAACAAAATCTCATAAATAGAAATCATTAGTATGGTCTGGCATCCAATTATCAATCCAAAAACTCTAGAGTGTTGGAGAATTAGCATGTCAACATATCTGAGTAGAAAAAGAGCTCATTGTTCAATTCACTATTGTCATTATTAAAAATTCAATATTGTAGTATTCAAATCCAGCAGGAGATAATAGAAGTATCATATCAAAATATGATATTTATGTATTGTAGCATATAAAGTAATTATAGTTTCAAAAATTCAACTTTTTGCAGCCATTTTACAAATAATCATTTTGATAAGTTAAAGGGTCCAGAAAAAAGAAGTTTGTAGACTTTGGATTACACAATATTTTGTTGTAAACATAAATGTCATAAGACACTCTTCTTGGATTAACATGCTAAAAACAAACAAAAATGAATGTGGGAGAAGTTCAAGAAACAGTTTCCGATATGACAAAACGAAAAATTATTTGGATTGGAACCCATATTCTTTCTAAAAGAAGCATTTCAGAAAGAAAAGAGCTTATGTTAATGCAAAGAATTTTTCCCTTCACTTCATATCCATGACATTTTTTAGTCAGCAAAACAAAAGAGCTTATATTAATGCAAAGAATTTACAAAATAAGCAGAAACCAAGTCTGGTAGGAAGTGTCTATGAACACTGATTACAAAGAAAGGAAAAAATGAAAACGTGGTTTTTTAAAACAATCATTTAGGCTTTGATTAAACTTTTCTGAAATCAAATCTTATCTTGCTCAAATCTAATCTGATTATGCTTTCTTTGAATTTAGTCACCAGAAATTGTGGATATGGGGACAGAGACGTGGTCCACATTCTTATAATGGAGTTCCCTAGCAATTATTAATTTTCTCAAATGAAATCTAACCTTGAAAACTAAAATAAAGCTGTCTTGTCTTGGACTTTCTAAAATCAAATCTGATTTGCTCTATTTCAAATTTCCAAAATCAAATTGTATTATTCATTTCTTTCACTTTTAGTTTAGGGTGTCCAAGGCATATAGATTTTTGCAAGAGACAATCCTCAAAAACTGATGTAATGGGAGACACATTGTGAACACAGCATGGAAAGAAGCTTTGAAAATTGACTTAGTATAGAAAGGAAAAATGTTAAAGAAATAAGAGAGCCGAGGGATGAATGAGGTGAAAGGAGTAAGTTGAGTTGTGAAAATTCAGGAAATAGGATAAAGAAAAAGTAGGTGTGAGAGTGATAAGGTGGAGAAGGCTACGGGTGAAATTTTTCAAACATATTCATGGCATTTCTCAGTATCTTCCTTGAGTTATGCTTTAAGATATTCATTTTGTTAGAACCAATAGCACCATTGGCAACCCTATTGTGGACTATGAATTTCACCATCCTACACCATTTGTTTTGCAACTTGTAGAACACCTGTACAATGTTAACGGTCAAGCAAACAGTTTTGACCAGAATCATAAAAGCTGAAACACCAAAACAACTGTCAAATATTCTATATTTTAACCTGATTAGGTCAAGCATTTGATCTTTCAGAGCCCTTATTGCTGAAGCAAAGGAAGTTCATCTTCCTTAAATGGTTCTCATATGTAAAAGTTAGTGGCTAATTGCTCCTGGACATTTGAAACATTCATGGAGAGTAAAAATATTCAATTTTTATCTTTAGCTAGATATTAAGAAATTAGGTCATGCCAGTGTGATAAATTTTAAATTCATAAAATGCTATTCCTTTATATCTTGAATGTATTAAAAACGCACGTCATTATAACTCAATAACAATCTTTTGGCATATTAATTGCTCAAATGCTGGCTCAAGAAGCTTAAATTATGATATAATTTTTGGACCATAAATTTCCAATTAAAGAACTGCTGAACCTTGCTAAAACCCACAAAAATGAACAAAATAATATACAAAGAAATATACAGATCATTTACAGTTCCCCTCAAAACACAAGAAAAAGAAAAACTAGAAAACATTCAGCTGATCTTTGAATGCATCAAAACCAATTTTATATATAATTAAGTATTGGCATGTAGAGTGATTCACTAAATAAATGAGCACATTTTAACATTACCACAATGATATGAGTTGCATCCAAAGAACACGAGTTTTGCATCTCCTGGCTTTGACATTCTGCCTTTGCTTCAGAAAGTTGACCTCCCGATTCAACCAATTTCCGTAGCAGGACACCATTTGTACAAAACATTAGAGACGAGTGCTTTCCTCCTTTTGATTCCAATCTTATCTGTATAGAAAAAAGAAATAAATCCACACATAATAGCTATGCATTAACATACATATATGACTGTGACTGAATTATATTGTTTTCTGGGCCAGAACTATGGTTATGATAAATTCATCACACCAAAATGTACTGTATGTTGAAACTTCTACAGCATATTTAGAGAAATAAGAGAAAAACCTTTAGAGAGATATATTGTGGTTTTATATAGTAACTGTTATTTTTATATACCAATTTTTAAAACTCTAGTTCTTTTATCCAAGATTGAATACACTAAAGAAATATAAAAACCACAAAATGGATGGGAGATACTGCCTTTGCAAGATTGTAAACCATTACAACAAATAACAACCACAAGGATTTGAAAAGAATAAATATCCTCCAAGTTCTGAGTACACAAGGAGAAGATGCACCACCATTGTATATAACCAGCAATGTAGAAGTTATTTTAACAGAAAAAGATATAAATGGAGGAAAATCTAGAAGAGGTTCCAAAAATAAGTCATGGCAACTATCTGGGCATGCAAGTTTGTAATCAATATTAATATCTTGTAAATAATATATGCCCAACCAATTACTTAATACTCATATTTCAATATTTCCTTAAGAAACCTTGCAAATAGTTTATTAGTTTGAAAACAAACATCTGAACAAAGATGGAGAGAGGAATCTGAGATGGCTGCTGGTGGAGGTAATGGTTACAAGCCATTGAGGGTTTGATGTTCTCTCCCCCTCTGTTGCTCTCCATTGTCTTTGGTCCCATTCCTTATGTTGTGCTTGATTTTTCAATTTGAAATGTTTATTTTGGTTTTGAATTTCATTTATTTTATTCCCACCCTGCAAAGACATTTATTGCCCTCAGCATTTGGTAGTTAACTCTGTGTTGTAGTGGGTGCATGTTTGTACGTGGAGTTTATGGAGGGGGATACAATGTGTCGGGTGATCCCCCCGATGACAAGGAAGGTATAGGGGGCATTAACGGCGGTGGTAAAGGTAATACAAGGTCATTCAGGGACACTGTTGTGTCAAGGAAAGCGGTGGAGGTGTTTTGTCGGCCGCTAGGTTTGAGGCTACAGATGATGGCAAGGTTTGTTGGAATCAACAAGCAGGAGACGAAAAAAGGTAAGTGCTCTCCTAGAGGCCCTAGGAAGGTCATTGTCATTCCAAATGCAGAAATGTTAGTTGCATTGGATAGGGAAGAAAATCATTTAAAAAATGTGGTGATTTTTCTTGCAGCCCGACTGTAATAAAATTCTTGCTAGGAAGTATTTGGATGAATGGTTTAGCAATGTGTGGAATGGAAATTAGGAATTCATTTCTCGTTCTGTAGGATGATTCATAGGGGGCTATTTTTGGTTTCCTTCAAAAATCACAATATGCAGGAAAAAGTTATATCGAAAGAATTTTCGAATATCAGTAACTCAATGTTTAGGGCAGTTGCTTGGTCTCCAAACATCTTGAATGAGGTCTTGGCTCTTTCTTACCCTAGATGGGTTACAGTGAAAAGCGTTCATCCCCAAATTTGGGCTTTCCTACCACAATTGCTTTCCCTGTTAGGGAAAGTACTGAGAATAGAAGAAACTAATTCTACCCTCCTGCATATGGATGCTAGGTTACTAGCATCCTTGACACTGGAAGTGGATTTTCTTGAGGAAATAGAAATTAATACCAGGGAAAGATTGTTGACCTACAAGATTGAGTTATTAGGAGGTATAAATGTTGGCTTTCTTTGTAAAAAGGAGGGGCACATGAGGAGAAACTACCCTATTTTTGAGGGTAAAGTAGGAGACCAAAAGCTCAACCCAAAATTTGTAAACCCTAAACCTAGGGATCCTACAAAAGGAAGGGTGAATGTGGTGAATGAAAACAATGCTAAAATGGACTCTACAATTGTAACAGTATTAAAAACTAATTCAGAATTGCGTGAATTAAACCCTGAGAAAATTACCCTAGAATCCGCTTCCAAATAAATCACAAGTGCAAACAAAGTAGTTGGTATAGCAAATGTAATTTGTCATAACCCTAATATTGAAACAGAAAGTGCAAACTCTAAGTTTGAGAACCAAACCATAGAGATAATATACTCTAAATCGAGGGTTTCTATTTCACTCCACGAAGAAAATACATCCCACGGGAACCATAACTCTATCCCAATAACTGGGCCTTTCAAGATTCCTTGGCATAAGAAGAATGCTCAAGAGCTAGTGTTGGACAAGATTAAACAGAGGATTGCTCAAAACAATAGTTTTAAAAAGAATAATGGGAACAAAGAGAGGATCACTCCAAGGCCAAAGAGACCATATCTAATGGTGAGGATCAAATTAATGGGGATAAAGAAATTGTGGGGAATGAATCAATAAGGGAAAGTAAAAAAAATTATAATATGTTTGTACATATGCAAAGGAGTTAAGGCCAAAGAATTTAAGACCAAAGAAATAAAAGGTAAAGATTTGAAGGATAAAGAAGATATCACTAATATATGTGATCTTAATTTGGAGCATTCCAACCTCAATTTGATATCCTTGTCTAAGACTAACCTTGGGCAAGATATAGATGCCCAGGAATTAGCCTTAGACAAGGGAGAACGGGGACTAAAAAAGATAGTGACAAGAAAGAGTGGAATAAAATAGAGGAGCATACAAACCTCAATGCTGTGAACAATCATACTATGTCCATTTTGCCTAATACTAACAATGGGCAAAAGGAACTTGCCCAGGTGCTAGTTTTAGTCAAATCAAATCAAAGCAATGTTCGCCAAGTAGAAAAAAATACTTGGAATCCAACAGGAGATATAAGGTACTTAACGAACGAGGAGGGCACAAAGAGCAATATACTTCCTGAATCAGTCACATCCCCCATATCTAGGGAGGAAAACCTTCCAAAGAAAGAAGGATGGTTAAAAATTAAAAGAAAAAAGAAAAGCCAGAAATATAAAGAGAAGGTGGAGCCCTACTCAAAGAGGAAAGTTAGAAAAAAAAAAGACTTCCTAAATACTTTGATAGGCTTAGGAACACTAAGGATGCATCTCAAATATTAAATGTTGATAGCATTCAATCGCACTAGTCAGAATGTTAGGGGACTTGAATCCCCTAATAGGAAGTACATTGTGAGGTATCTAAAGTTTGATAAATTCAAAGATACTATCCTATTACAAAAGATAGAAGCTGTAGATTTCACCTTGGAAACCAATCCCAAATTCATTTGGAAAGAGTCTTGCCAGTTTTATACTGATCACAAAAGAGGTAAGGGGAGATCTGCCATTTTATTAGCCAATATGTGGGTTCAATTGTGACAGACTATGGAATATCTCCATGCAATAGGATAATATGGATAGTTATAGAAAAAAAAAAGAATAAAAGATTTGGGCTCTACTCAAAATATGCTTCAAATGATTACAAAGATAGGAATGAACTCTAGAAATGGATGTATAATCTGCAAGATATTCCTTGGATTGTAAGGAGGGACTTCAACATGATATAGAATAGTGGAGATAAAGTTGGTGCAATAGACATAGATTGGAAAGGAAACAAAAAATACTTTTGGTATAGAATGAAGAATAGACTCAAGCTTTTTGATCCTCTAGAAGGCTTGAAAAAAGAAAGTAAAATATTTGGTTCACATGGTGTGACTCCCAAAAAGGGAATAGGAGAATTTATAGCAGGTTAGACAGATTCTATGCTACAAGAGACTTCTTCAACTTTGACCTAACCAACAGTGTTAACAGAGTAAGAGTTTATCCTTGCTCTCTGTCTGATCACCACCCTATGTCAGATCAAAATAACTAATGAAAATCCAAAGGATTATAGAACAGATAAAAAATTATTCTAAACACTAGCCTACTAAAAGATGAGGACTGCGATGAGGCTATTTTTACTCTTAGGGAAATTAATAAATGGATGATAAAATATAAGCCAGCCATTGAGAAATGGAATAAAATGTTAAAGGATCGGCAATTATCTTCCAGACTATTAGACGAAAAAAAAAAGCGATGGACAGCAAGAAGACTAAAAATACTCTCCAAGAAAATCTACTCAAACAGGAATCAAATCTACAGAGAAACCCAAAGAATGTAGAATTGAATGAGGAGCTAATACCAAATAAAAAATCTTTGGAAAAATTGCAAGCTAATAAAATCCAAGGTTTAAAGCAGTGTTCCATGGAGTTTCGGGGACGGGGATGGGGGGACGGCGGGGGACGCGTTTCCGAGATGGGAGACGGGGGGCCTAAGTTTGGGGATGGCAAGGGGACGGCGGGGGGACAGCGGCGGGGGGGTGGCACTGAAATACATATAGTACTTGAAAAATTAGTTATAAAAAGATGTATAACAATATAATTATATACCTGTAGAAGCCTAAGGAATAAGTAAAGTTAACACATAAATACAAAACTTAAAACTTATAAGTTTAAAGTTTAAACACAATAACACATTGCAATGATATATCATTTCATTGAACTAGTGAACCATTGAACATTGAAAATCAAAATGAAAATATAGACATTGGAAAATGCAACAAGAACTAGATGTTTCATAATTTGAGTTTCATAATCATGATTCATGAATCATAATTACAATCAAGTATCACTGTATCATCAATGTTCAAACTTCAAAAACAGAGTACACAATAGTAAATGGCTCCAGGCTAATGGCTTGATGCCTTTGGAAGTCTCCTAGAAGTTTCCCTGGAGTCTCCCAGATTTTCCTTGGAGTCTCCTAGAAGTTTCCCTTCCCAGAAGTTTCCCTGGAGTCTCCCTGAAGTTTCCCTGAAGTCTCCCAGAAGGGGACTTTGGGGGGATGGCGAAGAAACACGAAGACGGCGGGGGGATGGCGGAGGGACATTTCCTAGGCGTCTCCCTGTCTCAAAAACGTCCCCGTCTCGGAAACGGGTAGTTTTTCTAGGGGGACGTGTCCCTGTGGAACATTGGTTTAAAGTGAAGAGCAACCATGAACTGGTTAAGTTATGGGGACAAAGGCTACAATTTTTTCTTTAGAATTATCAAAGAAAAAAGGATAAAAGAAAACATTGGATGCTTATGGGCCAACAACAATCTTTTAAGTGACTTAGAGTAAGTGAAGCAACAATTCTATTGTTTTTAAAAAGATCTTTTTTCCTCTAAAGGAGATAAATAGCAAGGTCATAATGCAAGAATATTATGCAAAAACTTAATTGGATGCTTATGGGCCAACAACAATCTTTTAAGTGACTTAGAGGAAGTGAAGCAACAATTCTATTGTTTTTAAAAAGATCTTTTTCCTCTAAAGGAGATAAATAGCAAGGTCATAATGCAAGAATATTATGCAAAAACTTAATACCTAAAAAGGTCTCTAAGGAAAGTGCAAAAATGTTAGGTAAAGCCATGTCTAAGGAGGAAATTGTAAAAGCCATCCAAATCCTAAGAAATGATAAATCTCTAGAGGTTGATGGCCTGCCTGTAGAATTCTACAAGAAGAATGTTGATTGGGTGAGTGATGATCTATTGGAGGTTTACATTGAAGCTATCTCTAGAGGCTCACTAGGAAGTAGCATTAACAAAGGTATAATTAAATTACTACCTAAAGAAGGAGACAAGTCATTAATAAAAAACAGGAGACCAATTACTTTGCTCAATGTATCATACAAGATTTTGGCAAAAATCTTGGCCTTTAAATTGGTTGACATCCTCTCGTCCTTAATCAATAGTACTCAAACAAGATTCACTAAAGGTAGGTACATATTAGAGAACATCATGACAAGTAGGGATGGCTATGGATTGTGTAAGGAGCTCCAATCAAAATATAGGCATGCTTCTCCTTGACTTTGAAAAAGCATATGGTAGATGCTATTTTCTACATACTAAGAGACTCATCAATAAGCCCCAAGATAAAAGGCATATCCCTTCCTAACAAGGAGGGCCTCCTAAACATTCAATTTCATTGTTCGTTAAACTTGAAGAAGATAAATTTAAGAATCTTAGGCAAAAGCTCAAATTATTTCTTCTCTCTCTCTCTCTCTCTCTCTCTCACTTTACATGGCTTCTGAGATGAAACTTTCCAAGGAGAAATCCATAATGCTAAGTTGGGAAATCACCCCCCTCCCCCAAGAGTGGTTTGGTAAGTATGAATTCCAATGGGGAGGTCCAAATAAATAGGTTAGATACCTAGTTATCCCTTTTGTTGTGAATCCTTGTTTAAAAGACGTGGAACTAGATAAAAGAAAAAAATGAACAAAAGTTAGGAAAATGGAACAAACAATTCTTATCCTTAGCAGGAAGGAAATAAGTATGCTAGAAAATCCTCTCCTCTTACAACCTTTTTTACTCTTCTACATGGATGTTTACAACTATCAAATAAATGAAATTCAAAAAAATCAAACATTTTATGTGGTCCGATGGTAATGCAAAAAAGAAAAAGCATGCAATAAAATGGGACTGGTGCTGTTTAGATAAAGAGTGAAAGAGGTCTAGGATTAAAAGACTTAAAAAAACAAGGAATCTCTCTTGTTGTCAAATGGATTTGCAAAGCACTAAAAGGTAATGAACCTTGGAAGGTCCTAGTAAGAAGTAACACTCAGCATGCGATTCCAAGAAAAGCTAAAACCTAGATTGTTTGGTAAGTTTCCTATATCTTTGGCTAGATCCAATGTTTTTAAAAGCTTATGGAAAGCTCGGGAACAAGTTAGAATTTTGATCAAAAATAGTGACTCTCTAGATAATTGCAGAAATAAAATCTGCCCTTATAGATCAATATGGTGGAACATATATCATAAAGAAAAGCCCCTTGCACTATTACAAGGATGCTTTGCAAAATTGTGGTTCAAAAAATGCATTAAATGTTTCAAGGATATTACAAGTAATAATCAGCCGATAGCATGGGATTCCCTCAGTACATAATTTGATTTGCCTCCATCTCATTGGAAAACATATTCAGTACTCAAGGAAGCATGCAAGAATTTCCAATTTCCTGAAATGTATGAATCAAACAGGGATAATATTGACAAATCCGGATGGGTTGATGGTACTAAATTGCACAAGGTGAAATCCAAAATAGTGTATAAATCATTGGGTGAAACCCTACATATGATTAGACACTTGACTAAAAACTGGAATCTTGAATTAGGTGATAAACAATGATACAATATCTTTAAATATTTATGGTCTAGTGTATTAGAACCTAAAAAGGCTTGTTTTAAGCGGTTGCTAATATTGCAGATGTAATGTCCCCTTTTTGGATCACCTTATATTTTGCCCTGAAATCACAATTCCAAATGAAACCAATAACAGGTTGCAGTTAAAGATATAATTCCTACTTAAAATTGAGATGATGCAAGTCTGGTTATGGAAACCTACAACCATGTTAGATGAATATGACATAATCCATGAAATACATTTAGTTCTAAGTCAGAGAAAGATTTTATATATATATATACAAGTCCCAAGGACTATTTGGGCTCAACCATAATGAGGAGGACATCATGAGGTGCCCCAAGTATATCCTCCCCTAAGACCAACAGCAAGACCTTATCCTCTGTGGCCTCACGTGGTCCTTAACTGATGGTCCTCAACCATCATCATGAGGTGGTGTACCTAGTGAGGGCTTTACACAATTCTCCTCCATCATGCCAACCTCTCCTAATATGATTGAAGACCTTTCTTTTTCAACAATTGATTCAAGCACTAATAGTTGGGAGGCTGCAATAGGGTGCCCTTCTCACAGTTCTCCCTTTTGCATAATAGGGTGCCCTTCTCGCAGTTCTCCCTTTGCATAATAGGGTGTTGTTGTGACCTTTTCACACATCGCCCCATTGCAAATGGGGACCCTTTGTTTTTTGCATTTTGCCTTGGCGTCACAACTACTTATCACCATTTGGGGTTTGAGTTTTTGAATGGTCACCCAAGTTAAGTGAAAGAATTTGAGCCTGGATCACTGTGCAAACGTCATCATCATGCTTAGGAGGCCCAAAAGACGAAGATCAACTGTCGTTTCAGTCAATTCCAACACCTCCTACTTTTTAGGGTTTTCACCTTGGCCCCCTATTTTTTTGGACCTTTTTTGGCACTGTTGAGCAATTCTGAGATCCCTATTTTTTAGGGGCTATTTTTAGAAAGTTGCTATTTTTGGAAAATTTCTATTTTTAGAAAGTTTCTATTTTTAGAAGAGTCCCGAATTTCGAAAATCCACTCA
The DNA here is from genome assembly GCA_007258455.2 of Sequoia sempervirens. NCBI lineage: Eukaryota > Viridiplantae > Streptophyta > Pinopsida > Cupressales > Cupressaceae > Sequoia > Sequoia sempervirens. Next base: position 371,012,097 of record VDFB02270651.1, read on the forward strand.
GAAGTTCGAAAAACGCAGCAAAACTCTCAGAAAATCAATTTGAAAATTTTATGAATTCATGGTGAAAATCAGAAAAATGTTGAAAATCTGGAAAAATCAGTCCCAAAAATCACAGAAAATGGTAAATTCATGAAGAAATCTGAAAGAATCATGGATAAATCTGAGAAATCATGGCAAAATGGCCCAGGTATGACTGCAAATCATGGCAAGAATTCATGGAGGCATGAAAAGAAGACTGAGATTCATAACCAGCATGGAGAAAATGAGTAAAGTTAATGTCAAAAGAGCTTCAGCCAGAAAAAGATGGCAAGGATATAAGCCAAGTCCACCCAGCAATGGCAAGGATGAATGCAAAGTCCGCCCTTGGGCAAAGTTAAGATGGCAAGCCATAAGGTGAAGTCCGCTCCAAGATGGCAAGCCATAGAGCCAAGTCTGCCCAGTGTAAAATGGCATAAACTATAGTACAAAGTCCGCCCCTAACTATGTGGGAAGAAATTAAGACAAGTCCGCCTTGGAAGTAAAGAATGGAATGGCTCAAACAAGTGGCAAGTCCGCCCAGCCACTGAAAAAGCAATGGCATGAGAAGTTAGCAAGTCCGCCCAGCCAAGTAAAAATTAAATGGCTTGAACATAGATGAAGTCCGCCCTAAGCAATGGTTTAAATGGCACAAACATAAGGAAAGTCTGCCCTATGTAGAGTTGGAAAGAAACTAAGGCAAGTCTGCCATGCCAAGAAGGAGGGAGAAAAATCAAAATTTTGCCTAAGTGAGGACATTGGAAAATTTAAAAATATGCTTGGCACTTTGGAAATTCGCCATGCTTAGAGAGAGAAAAATTTCCTAAGTCCAAACATCAACATGTCTAAAGAAAATTTTGCCAGAGACTTAAGACAAGAAAATTATGGCGAAATAAAATGGACGGAAAGAAAATTATGGCGAAATAAAATCGACGAAAAGAAAATTATGGCGAAATAAAATCGACGAAAAGAAAATTATGGCGAAATAAAATCGACGGAAAGAAAATTATGGCGAAATAAAATGGACGGAAAGAAAATTATGGCGAAATAAAATGGACGCAAAGAAAATTATGGCAAAGTGAAATTGGAAAGAAATTTTTTTGCCTAAGGCATTGGCAAGAAAAATTTTGGAAAATCAAATTTGCCTTAAATAAAAGAAAATCACCTTTGCCATATGGAAGACTTGATAAGAGGTCCGACCTCGAGAGAGACATGGAGAATTTGACATGAAGTCCTCCAACATTTGAAGATAGATGGAAAAAGACTCTCAAAGTACGCCATGGAAAAGTGTTCACCAAGCCCAACTTGTAGAGAGAGAGTATGGCAAACAATGAGAAGTCCGATTTCGGGATATGCTCGTGCCAAGATGAAAATGATGAAGAGAGTATGAAGTTTGCTTTAAATTCGAAACAAAATTCACTTTGATATCAGGAGAGAGAGTGTTAAAAAATTCAGCACGAGGCCAGATTTCAAGAGAGAAAATGAAAATCGTCATCCAAAATTGGGATTAATGAATAATTTTTGCCATGGCTAAATTTAAAAAATAAAATAAAGATAAAATCAAATAAATTAGCCATTTTGGAGAAAATTAAAAACTTGAAAAATGAAATTTATAAAAATCTTTCAAAGCTTATCCTGAAAAGTTATCCTTTTTTTACTGCAGGTGGATGACTACACAAGGCGAATCTTCAAAGGAGAAAATGGCAAAGAAAGTGTAAAGTCCGACTTGAAGGAAGATGAAAGAAAACTTGGGGAGTCCACCCTTGCACATCGCAAGACCAACGGGAAGTCCACCAAGAATTTGGCATCATGAAGACAACGGCAGGCACATCATCAAGTACATCCAACTTACGCAAGCCAAATTCAAAATTGAAGACAAATCTACCGGCAAAGTTTATTTGAGCACAAAAATGGCCAAAATGTTGAAGGTATTACAAAGTAGCCAAAATTTCGCTGAGTATGGAAATTCTCCACAGAGAAAGTGCCAATTTCCTCCATTGTGGCGAAGGCACAAGGGAGTTCCTCTCCAAATTCAAGGCACTTGAAGAAATTCCAAAGCAATCTGGAAAGAAAGACTTAATAACTTCAAGTCTAAACAGGTGCGCCAAGGCGAGGTGAGAAGAAGAAGCCAAAGTCATCCAAGATCAAAGCACAAAGGATAAAGTCATCGGCAAGGAAAATATTCTAAGGAACAAGACCAAAGTGATCAAGGAAGACATCCAGCACGTTGAGGTGGCGCCTCGTCATCTTCCAACCAATCAAATTATTCCAAATCAACATGCAATAACTTTCTATTTTACTGTTGGTTCATATTTAGCAAAAAGGACAAGTGTCCTCGAATGTAATTTTCTCATTGGTCGAGGGGTAGCAAACCCTAATTAGGGTTTTATTTTGTAATCTCGGCCATTGATCCTAAATCAATCTTGGCCATTGAATTGTAATTGGGGCGCCTATAAATTGAGCTCACCCCTCATTTGTAAGACAGAGGGGAGCGTGTTGCAAAACATGTTGAGATAAGCAACTGTTGTAAGATTGCCAAAGTAATAAGTAATGCATGCATTGTTCTGATGGTGATTACTTCCCTTATTTTGGAGTTGGCATGGTTCTTATCCCTCATCATAGTTTAGATTTCATTTCATGTATGTTAGATGAATGCAAGATCTGATAAGTATTGATTTATGGTGAAACTTTTGCTCATACTTTCTTTGAATGGATGATTTTCATTCAATGCGTAAAGTTAGCCTGAGCTTATATTGTGGATGCTTAACTTCTGTTTGGATAATTATTGTTCGATTTGATGGTAGTTATTCATGACGTGAAAATCATAAGCACATTCCCTTGAAGATTGCACCCCCTTTGTGTAAGTTGTCGTTGAACGTGGCGAAGCAAAGCGTGGTTATTCGTTCCACCAAGTCAATACCGTCTCTTGAATTCTTAGGAAGTAGACTAGAAATTCTAAACCTTTATCTCCTTTTTTAGTTTGTTTGATCCAAGACCCAAACAGTAGAGCTTCATTGTCGAGACCTTCATTGTGAATTGAACAAGCCTAGCGTAAGTCCCTTTGTGTTACCAGCATATCACATCAACCACAGAGCTCATCCACACCTAACTGAAACATTGGAATTACCGTATGATCTTTCTTGCAATCTTAGCATACGAGGTAGTTTTTCAAGAGGGGATAGAGCGTCTTTGACACTTTATTCTAGAATGTTTGTTGTGTCATAAAACACGCATCAACAGGTGCCCTACTCACAGTTCTCCCTTTTGCAGTCCTGCCTCATCCCTTCATGATCAACTGTTGCTAAATCGGAATAATATCACTATTCATAACATCAGCAATATGATCACAGGGTTGGATTATCTTATTATTCTGATTTGAACCTGCTGCAATGATGGATGCCTTAACTGTGATTGACACCCAGATCTGATCCTCTTGCCTGGGCTGTGAATGGGTTCTGGAAAGTGCTTTCTGTCTTAGGAGACAATGCTTCCTTCTAGATCGATGCCTTAAAGTTCAGATGTTGTTGCCCTTCAGACAGTCTATTTGCTCTATGATCGATTCTGCTGTTATACTCAGAAATATAATCCTGTTTTCTTATTTTATTTTTACCTCTGTGATTCAATGCTCTGTTCCTTATTCAGGTTTCTTATTGACTTCTAGTTCTATATCAGACTTTCTTCCCCTTCCCCCTTCCTCTCAAATTACAATCTCCTTTTATATGTATTATGCCTTCAAGAAGAGAGGCAACCCTTTGAAATAGACAAATATTTGGTTGTCATGACTTTTCCCTTACAAATGCTGCTTTTGATTAGCAACAAACATAACATAATAAATGTGAATTAGATCGCTGCATTATTTCAAAGGAGATTATTAATTGTTGCGTTCTAAACAACTTCCATTCCCTGCCTTAAAACCTTTGGAGATCACTATGTTTATACATTTAATCATTGGTACTTTTGGAAACTAAGTGCTGCTTTAGATTTTAGCTAAATTGCCGAATCGGGTACAGGTACAGGTACGGGTATGTGGGTATGGTACGTCAGTATGGCAATTTTTTTTTTTGGAGGTGGGTACATCTGTACAAAAAACATATAAAAATCATAGATATATATATATTTGCAGCCTAAAAAGTAAAAACAAGAATTAAAATTTAGAATACCACATATCATACATATGCTAAACAAAACTTAGAACTACCATAAATATAACAATTAATTATTCAACTATAAATTATAATTAATATTAATCTTTAGTAACAATATTAATAAAATAAATTTATAATAATTAAATTATTAATACACATATTTAAGAATATAATAATTGACATATTCATTGATTTTTAATTTTTTCACTTAATATAATAATAAATATAATATTTAATAGCTTAATTAATTAATTATTAATACTTAAAATGAAAAATATTAATTTTGAATGCATATTTAAATTTTAAAGTTTAATATATTATGTATGACACAATGTTTAAAGTTTTAACTTATAATTTTTTTTAAAATGGAAAACTCGTCACTAACCCGCGTCCCCCCATCGGCAACCTGCATCTCTATCATGCTGCTGCTTTCACCTCACGCTGCTTCTTTCACTTGCAACCTGCATTTGATGTGATTTCCTTTCACCTGCATTCAACCTGTGTTTGCCTTCACCTGCTTTGACCTGCATTTTTTACCTTTGAGCGCCGCGTTTTCCTGTAGCTGATAGCTGCAGTTTTCTGCCTTATTTCACTTTCCAATAAGCGATGGAAATCAGTTAAGGTTTTTTGTTTTCACTCAAAGAAGCGGAAATAAAGGGTTGAAAATCGAACCAGCAAGTGAAGACGCAGGTCGAAATTGCCACGTAAGCAGAAAATTGTCGAGATTCGTGGGTTTTTTTTAAAACATTTTTGCCTCCATTTTGCAGTACCCTGATCGATTCCGCAGGGTATTTGGAATGAATCCAATTCCAGGACGTCCTGTACCTGGAATCGGCAGGTAAAGTTGCCGATTCAGTAACTTAGGATTTTAGTAATAATGCTCTTCCTTCCCTAATGGTAATCGCTACATCTTATACTCATAATCATTTAAGATTATTTGCTTCTTTTAAATGGAACACAATCGCTGTTTTAACATCAAAATTAATCGCTGCATATCATGAATAGAATCGCTGCCATTTCTGATATATATATTGTTAATGTTTATATTAATATGTTAATATATCTTATATTATTATATCATAATAATTATAATAATATTAAATTGTTAATATTTATATTTATATTTTTGATATTTATATTGTTATTCATTTTATTTATTCATTTGTATTTCAATGTTAGGGTTTTTAGTGTCGTAATTTCAGGGGCATGACAGCAGAAGCTGCCCTACTCCTGAGTATCTTATAGCATGAATATTTGTGAGTTGTATAGGAAGCCTAAAACTATTATGAATATTTTTTTTAGTGTTTCTTTGCTAAGGAGGTGAACCTTTTCTGTGCAGACCTGGGGGGTTGGGGGGATGAGGGTAAGGATAAGTGGCAAGAAATTCTTTTTGGTTTTATAGAAGGATTGGATAAAACCTTTAACTTGTTTTGGCTTCTTTTATCTTCTGAAATTTTGTGGTTTTTGTGGAAAGCTAGGAATGAGGAATGCTTCCAAGGCAGTAGGAGAGCACTTACTAAGTTTGCTAGAAGACTCATTTTTCATGATATTTCTGTGCAGGTTACAGTTGCAATGGAGGTTTCCAAAGATAAATTCATCAAGTTATTGAAGGATGGTAAGATGGAAGTCAATAAAGATGAAATAAAATATGCAAGGCACTGGCCGTTCAACAAAGAAGACAACATACCCTTCCTGAAAAGCTGTCTAGAGTTCCAGAAGAAATACAACAAGAAATATGCAAAAGAAACATTACAGAAAGACCTAGGATTCCAGGGAGGACCTAGATTTTATGTCAACCAGGGAGAAGACTTTACAGTAGAGGTTGTGAGATCAAATGATGATATGTCAGCAATTGATCCACCAATGGGGTGGAATGACAATGAAAATTACAGTGAAAGTATTAACTTTTGAAAGGCTGGAAGCTGCAATGCAAGTTTTTGTAAATTTTGTAATATGTGTACTGTCACAAACTTCTACATATCGATGACTGTGCTTAACATAAATTACAGCTCTGTGCAATATAGAAACTTTGCAAGGCAAGCATAAAAGTCTGAAGTAATCTGTGTTGTACTCTTGGAACCCTGTGTGGTCTAATAGACTGTGTGCTGACATGATCTGAAACATAGTATGTAATTTTCTTACTATTGGTAATCTATTGGCAATTCAAAAAAAAAACTCATTATTTCAGCTGTAAAAATTGCAATTTACGCATTTTGAAGTCCCAGTGTAACCATGATAATAAGTTCACCTTGTGAATGTATCTAGAAATATTTTACCACTGCTACAAGGAACAAAACCTGAATGTTTAAGATTTCAAATAACCGCTCTTTCTAACCAGAAAGGCACCACCAATTATTTTGGCTTGTCTTCCTTGATAACATATTGTCATAATATTCAAGTTCTTTGACAGCTTTGTGGCACAGACAATTTTCTTTAATACATTATCATTCCATTTCAATTTTATTATACTCATCTTCTACATTTGAACTGTTATTACAACTAATACAAAAGCCAAATTCCTTTGTCATGACCAATTCAGAGGATCATTTTTTAGTAAAATATCCAAGGTTTCATAGTTTCAGATTGTTGTGCCCTGTATCCATCCCCTACATTTTGTTTTGGATTGATGACAGCAAAGAACAATATTAGTTTGATAAAGTAATAGTATTAGTTAAAAAAATTAGAATTACTTTGAAATACAAGGGAGTTTAGTATCCAAAGTCTAAGTTACTGGTTCAGGTTCAGAGACGGGTGCGGGTACGAGAACACGGTACGTGGGTACGTGAAAAAAATTTTTAGGGTTTTGGGTACGTGTGTGTATATATATATATATATATATATATATACAAAAAATAGAGAAATATACAGAATTGTAAAACTAAATCATTTCGTAGTATGATACTTGATCATTGATCAATGTCAAATGCCAAAGATAACTATTAAATGCCAATTGATAGTTGAAAAATATTCAAATAAGCCATATCAAGTACCCGCACGTACCCGCAGACAAACCCGAACCGGGTGCGTACCCGAACCAGGATCGGGGCCTGCGGTTACGAACCCTGCATCTACGTCCAAGGTCAATCTGAGAAAACAAATCATGGGGAAAAGAAATCAAATAGTAATACCTGATACCCAACAGTGCTTCCAATTTGCTCTCCTCTCTCAGCAGCAATTCTCTCTGCAACTGAGATCATTTATTGAAAATGTCAGTTTCATAATTTTTACTCAAATATCTAGAATATTAAAAACACTAAATATATATGAGGGATTGAAACAAAACGAGACACCTGAAGTAGCTGATATTCTCCGAGGCTGTGTACACACTATTTTACAAGCTTTGCCTTGGCTCCACATATAATCTAAAATGAACTGTGGGACCTGCCATGGCAAAAATAAAAAATTACTAAAAATGGTATTCAATAAAGCTTCTCAAGCCGGTTGCTAGCATTATAGAAAACAGTAATTATTAACTTCTATTTTGGATAGTATGTAAAATAACCCTTACATAAAAGGATCCATGTTTGGACAGGTTAATAGAAATATTGATAAACTGGTATCCCAATCAATGGATATAACAGATACTCTCATATTGCTTATAGGCGAAACCATATGTGCTAACATTTTTTTTTTATAACTTGTAGGCTCATAACATGTTCTCCCATATTGAAATTATGTACTCAAAACACTATGAAAATGTTATTGTCGCTTGTTGCCAAAAAGCATTTCTGACAGTTTCACCTTATGATGTGTTTCCACAGAGCTGGAAAGAAATATTCAGTTATGTTGGTACTGATCATAACTTGAACAAATATGATATTGCAGTAGTGTCAACCATTTGATGCTAATTAAACTATTATTATAGGTGCATAGTCAAAATAGAAGCCTCAAAAAAACAGCTCCAACGTAGTTTTGACACATTTTTAATGGAAGTGATGAGGTAGAGGTGCATAAAAAATATCTTTGCATTTACAAATTGACAATGTGAAATTTCACGTAGCAATAAGTTCTAGTACTATCTGGACATTAATCAGCAGATTTGGCTGTGGAAATACAGATATGTTTAATCATTGATTCAAGTGGATGTTCATAATGTTTAATCATTGATTCAAGTACTGATATCACCGTATTTGTATGTTCAGCATGGCTCCAGGTATTGCATTTGCAAATTTATCTTGTGATAGTTCAGAGAATAGTAAGTTTTACTGCTGTGATGACACAAATTATCAGTTTGGCTGTGGAACCACATTATCAGATTTGAGGGTACCTAGGGTCATACCCAGCCCAAATGAATCCGGGTGCAGATCAGGGCATGCCCAGGGCATATCTATAGAGCTTGAGCACCCATGATGAGCCCCGAGTGAACCTGCAAGGAACCCAAATATTTTTATTTAAAGAGTCATTTGACCAAGCATCACCTCTTTGGCAACATGTCACAATGAATTAGCAACTTAATGGAGGCATGGGTTATCTTTGCCAATGTAATGAGTTTCCAAACAACTATAAGAGCCCTTATAGTCGAGCAAAAGCTCACCAGTGAACAAATTTTAGCCAAGGAATCACAGTTTGTGGTGGGCCAAACAAACATGGGTTGTCAAACAAGCAAGTTCTTGCCAAGATCAAATAGAAAAGAAGCACATAGCAATAGAGGAGGCAAGATCAAGATCCCATCTTTTGGCCAAGAAAGAATAACGCAAGCCACCTACAAGGCCATCATCCACTTCTCCAATTGTGGTTGTCACATCCTTCTTTCGGGAAACCATCTTCCCAAGAAAACAATAGCCCCTTTCCTTCCCTCAAAAGAACTACTCAGGATGCAAACCCATTAGAAAGGTTATTTCAGGTTGAGACAAGAGGCATTGCAGATAAGCGCATTGCGCATTGCATTTACACTAATGGACTTCCTTTGGGAAACCATCTTCCCAAAAAAGGATCACACAAACCACCGACAAGGCCATCCTCCACTTCTCCAATAGTGGCTGTCACACATCCTTCCATTGGGAAACCATCTTCCCAAAAAAACAATAGCCCCTTTCTTTCACTCGAAAGAACTACTCAGGATGCAGACCCATTAGAAAGGTTATTTCAAGTTGAGACAAGAGGCATTGCAGATAAGCACATTGCATGTTGCATTTACACTAACGGATTTCCTTTCAACCTCATCAAATCACCATATTGGTAGGAAATGGTGACACCAATTAATTAGACATGAATGCATAAAAGATAGAAACATGGGGTCATCTCCATGCCTAAATCATGCATTGCACTTACACTTGCAAGCCCTTAGTACAATAAAACACAATTATATTGTTATTCAAATAGATTGATTCCATAGACAATGGTATAGCTCTTATTTACTTTAAAAAATTATCTTCTTAGAGAAGATACTTGATAATATAATAGGTAATATATGATTATACATCAAACCATGATAAACTATGGGCATAGCAAAATATCTTGTTTACATTCAGTAATTAAACTGGTGCTTAGGCATACAACATGCCATTCCCCTTAAAGAAGTTCTATCCCCAGAACTTGAAGACCGATAAGTTCTCCAAAGCATGATTCACTTCCACTTCTTTGTTCTTTGCTGGAAGGTAATCAAATTCACCCACTTGACTGCATAGAAAATTTTAGAATAATCTGTTTTGATGATCTCAATGCAATTACTAATTGTGCTTTGTTTTAGATTCTCAAAAATGCCATACAGAATCCAGCAGGAAATAGCCAAGACATTTGTCATCTTTAGCACTCTTTCCAAAATGAAATCCATATAAATGTGAAATGTCGGCTTTCGTGATAAAGCATATGCTGAGCATTTTTCATAATCAATGGAGGTGAGGTTCAAGATAAGATCAATGAAACTATCAATATTTGCTGGAAGAAATATCTCTGCAAGAGAAGAACCAAGTTGATCAATCTTCTAAAATACTTGCTCCTGAATAGCCACCATAATCTTTGCCCCCTTTAGCTTCCCTTATTTAGCTTTAAGAATTTACTTTCCAACAATAAAAACAACTTGCTTGGATGCTTATTTGAAAATTTGCACAATTGAAGACAAAGAGCCACAATCTGCAATATTTTTAGATGGGTCCAAAACAACATGCAGCGGCTATATCTCTGTTGATTTTCTCCAAAAGTTATGACAACTGGCTCATTGGAAGCACCTCTAAGTCTATTTTTTAGTAAAAGAAAGTCACTTCAATCCAACAAAAATTTAGTCTTCTGCACCACAGCAATTTTCCATCCCTAAAGATCAAAACTTGGCCTTGATACCTCTAGTGTTCTGATGGACAAATGTACACAACTAGACCAAGTAAACAAAGATTGGAAAATTATTTATGTAACACCTAGTATATGTTATCTAGGCACATGATCAATAGTACATCATTTGTGTGAGAAGTTAATAGTAACTTCATTGCATCTAGTCAATATGGTTATGAAGTGGATTGTTTATAACATATTCAATTCTTTTATAAATAGGGGTTACTGCTTCTTGATGAAAGAATCTATTTAACTTTGGGTTTTATCACAACTCTTCAAAAAGAGTATTCTTATCAAGATATCATTGAGCCAAATCCACTTTTTCAGTGTGCAAATGCTCCCATATCTCTTATCTTTTCTGTAGTTGTGCCTCTATGTATGCTGATATTCTACAGCTTCCACTCAAGCTAATCTTCAGGGGAAAACCATTTGTGGTGCAGATAACATATTTTTCCAGAGCATTAGATAAAGGTGAAATATTTTGTGTTCAAAAGTCAGACTCAAATTCACTTCTAACAAGTGGTTTGTCATATCTTTTGGAGCATTTGTGAAAAGAGCGGTAATGAAAGGAAAGTTTGTGAGGTATTTAATTATGGCAACGACGTTGCTTTCTTGTAGGTTGATAAATGGATTATAGCCATGTGTTTGGGTTTCTAGAATGCTTGAGGGAAAAAACTTAGCTTGATGTTTGTTAAACTTGTGCACATAACATTGGTAATAAATAAAGGCTAGAATTCTAGTTCTGCCAAACTCTATGAGGTCTGTTATAGCACATCCTACAATGATTACTCCTTTAGAGCTTAAATAAGCACCGTTTTTATCGTAGATGTCGTAAGAAAGTCCTTCAAGGAATTTTAGCTTAACAAAGATACTATCAGCAGTATTTGACCTATAACATAATTCCCTGAAGTACAAAGCAAATCTTTCAAATTCTTCTAAATTACAAAGCTTCATTTGACATAATTTTTTGCAATTTGTTTCACTTTTGTTGTCTGAAGGAGGGCATAATTCCATGACCAATAGATTTGTAAGGCTATTAATGGGTTCTTGAGTAAAGTATACTTCTCTATTCTTGGTATTTAAATATTTTGTCCCTCACCATTGTGCAATGATTCCCTAAAGGTATTGAACTCCTAAAGTTGTTCTTGCAACACCATCTAAAAACTGCATACCTTACATAGTAGTAAATGTATTAAACCAGGCTCTTTTTGTTCAAGAGGATCCAATATATGATCTATGTCTAAATACCATGGTTGTACGCATACATGAGTTCCCATCATGAGAGTAGATGGCAATTCTAGAGATGATCACATGAACTTCTTTTCATAGATTGGTGTTCTTTCTCTTAATTTTGTAAACATGTCAAATATGTCTACACCATGAGTTAGTAATTATTTGACATTTGTATTATTTTCTTCTTCTTCCAACCAGTTTAAGTTGGCTTCTAATGCAGCTAACTTGTAATCAACAAAATGAAGAGTGTGCTCAATATTAGAAGTATTACCTCGCATAAAATGGAGATTATTCAAGGATATCCTTGTATGTGAACAATATATCCTTGTATGTGAACAATCTTTTCCGATGAATCGTACATGACTGTTGTTTTCAATAGCAAACTGCAAACTTTTATCACACTTATCACTAATCTTATCCAAAACACCTTTGATATGTACATCTATAAACAAATCATCAAAATTATCTTGCAAATGACTGGCAAATCTAGCCAAATAATTTGTGATTATAATTCAAGCTAGATTCCTTTTCTTCTATTTTAGAGGGTTGGAAGGCATACTAGAAATGGCTAACTGATACATGAACAGTCTTATGGCTAATCCTCAAAAATGGCCATCGTCCTCCTTTATACAAAGAAATATCATTTTCTTTGTAAAATTCAAGTGTTTTCTTTCAACAAGGGCATGGACATGCTTGTAAAAGGCAATGCTTCTTCATCATTTGAGTCTTCTGGTATTTTACCTTTCTGATCTAATTCTGGACCTTGGTTTATGGGCTCATCTTCTACCTCAACATTAGTATTACTCGACTCGAAGTCACCACGGTCTCAGTGCAGATTTTTAAGGATCTAAAACTTGTTTTGCACCCTTAAATAATAAAATGTTGAAGACACAACTATCTAATCAAATAGAAGCTACTTTGTTCACATACACAAGCAAACATTGATCAGGAAACTACATTGGTAGACATATAAATATTCTCAAGTGTTTAATGTGTAAGAACTCATGGAAAATGATATCCATGGCATCAAAAAACGAAAATCACAATATGGAGTCACGATCTATGGTAAAAAGGAGCTTGTATCTCTCAACCCAACATTACTATCTTTATGTGGAGTCATCACTTGTATCTCAAACAAGTCTATAAATGCTACTACAGTCTTTAAGAGCATTCCTTAGGATAGGGTTTGACTTACCAAACTAGAAGTATAATTGTAATTTAATTATTAGGAATTTAATGGGAAAAAAGTTGAAAATTTGAAAGAGAATGTTGCTCTTCCATCCAACATGACCCAAAAAGATTTTATTTTTTTCAATTTTTAAGAGCAAGGATTTGGGAGTAGCGCCCCCAATGGACTCAAAGGGCAATTTGGGAGCGAAGCACCTAGCGGGTTCAAGGGGCAATGCCCCTCATGAGGACTAGGGGAAATGCTCCCTATTGCACTACAAAGCAGGGTTAAGGGGTAAAATCCCTGCCACGAAGCCCAAACTAAACCCTTTGAGACCACACAAACCATGAAAACGCATGCCATTTTTCATAATTTTATCACTTTTAGGTCGTTAACCATCCTCCAAAAGTCCTCCAAACCCCTTCTAAAAACATTTGACTTTCATGCTTTTCTATTTAAGCATTTTCAATTTTGTATGCCTTTTTTTTTTCTTGATTTTCATTTGCCTAGTAGAGTCTACCTATCAAGACTCATCGCACCTAACGAATCTAACAAAACTTGCTAGGTACCTAGGTCACAAGCCCCAGCCTTGTTTCGACCTGCCTAGGTCCCTAGGTACATAGGTCACGAGTTGTAAAGTCCCCACCTGAATTTGAAAGATATTTTTATGATTTTTTCAGTTTGACACATGTCGACATTTTGTCAAACGGTTCTCATGCTTTGGGTTTCAGATAGTTTCAGTATCACTTCTTACAAGCAATATTATCAATGCACTCAGCACAAATAATGAAAGAAACTCAAATTCATTCCAATACAATATGCAGATCATTACATTACAGGTAAAGATAACAGTTTATGCAATTTAGATATTCATTCATTCCCAGCAAACATTACATCAGAAATTTCAGATATTCACTCTGACCTGAAAAGGAGACCTACACAAACCGTGATAGCTTTCATACTCCATATTTGCCTTTCACATGACTCACAGCAGCAGCACTGCATGCAGCGCTAATCTGAAGATGCGTAACCTGAGCATAGACATCACCCTTTGCCTCTATTCTGGTTGCAGTCAATTGTTCCAGACCTGCGAATCCCCTTATGCTTCCCTATGTGGCTCCTTGAATGAGCAACAACCCCAAATATGGCGCCACCATTCACTAAAACTGTTGGCATATGAGATAGAGGAAGATACGACCGGCTAGGAAGTATGGTGTCTCTGCTTCCTAATACCCACGACCCATACTGTCATAGTGCAACCTCATGTGGTTGTGCAAATCATTGTCATCACATCCCAAACTGCCTTGTACTATGGCATGGGTAGTATTGCTCTATATCAGGAAATAGCACAACCCACAAAGAAATACCAAATATCAAATATATTTTGAAGTTCTCCAAAGTGTTACGAACATTCAACCCAAGGGAATTCTGAATAAGCTGCTGAAAGTTGTCTCCAGATTACACAAGAGAGAATATATCATTAACCCACAAATTTGTCTCCGCAGGACACTCACAAATTTGCAAATGAAGTACACAGTGAAAAGACCTGAGTGATCTTCTCCAACTTGACCAACTAGGGTGCATTAGTCTCACCACCAAACCCAATTGCCCTAGGGTTTTCGTCCCAGAGCCAAGAGCTTCGAAAAACTCTTCCAAATCACCAATAAGAGAAAAATAACCAAGCATAATGCACAAATTATCTCTCATCCCTTTTTAAGTCCATCCGGGAGTTCCTTTTTAAATTTCCTGCCAAAATATATTAGCACTTTATTATAAAGTGACTTTATTAAAATGTCTTCTAAATATTTCCTTGGCGTCACTTTATTTCACCTCATTAATCTAATTATTTAATATTACCTTATTTACTGCACTTTTTGCCAAGCAAAACGGGGACATTACACAAGTCTCCAGGCCTCATCTCGACCTACTCACATCGGTATTCACCGAATCTAAGTGAGTCTTAGCAAGTATCGTAATTGTGCTCAACATATAGTTGGGCTCAGCAGGTAAAACTAGAATTGGATCTAGAGTCAAGTCTCTGAAATTAAGATCTTGCTACTTGGAAGCCAAGAGAGGCTAGATTGATGTATTTTTGTGTTAAGATCCTTGGAATTATATGCATAAAAGATCCTTCTATTTTGTATATAGGTTTACTATGAGTTGCTATTCTCAAAGCAACATTTTTATTCCAATCTATCTTCCATTTGTATGGAATATCTATAGTATTAAGATGTTGTTTCTGCAATTGAACATCTCCATTTAACATTTTATCATATGATAGTGTCTCTAATATCTCCGAGTGATTTGTATTTTTCATACTATACAAGACTTGAATTTGGATATTAGCATACTTAAAAGGTCCAAACATATCTAGACCATGGATGGAGCTAAAACTAAACCAACAAGATCCAAGCTCAACTTCTTTACACCCTTGGTCTCCTGCACATACATTGAGATTAGGGTAAAAAACAAAATACACTAAATTTTTGCTTAATCAAGACAAAATTGAAATCTAGCAAGCATGTTCATATTGGGTTTGTCTTCTATTATAGATAAACAAATAAGACACAGGTATAATGTTTTCTAGAACACAAGAACCTATACATACAATAATTGCTCCAAGATGAGCATAATTTACATCCTTGTGACTTTTGATATAATCTATCTCAAATTTGGGAAAGACTAATAAAATCTTTGTTTGAAAAGTTTTAGTAGGATTATATTCTAAATTCAATTCACTGAGTTTTGTCCTAGGTTTAAAAAAAATTTAATGTAGACTTATAAACAATATTTTTTAAAATCTAGGCTTTAAATAAGACTTCTTATACACATCCTCAGCCTTAAGAGCAAAATGTTTGTAAGTAGTTATCACACCTAAAAGAGGCTCTTTTGTGAGTTTAATGTCATGCATTTCTTTTCCAATAATCACATCTTTTGTAGATTCCACAAACATTAACTTTATAATAGCCAATGATGTGTAATTAATTGTCTCTACACCATCTTGAAAGTAGGAAACAAGTTTAAATTTTATCATTTTTGTAACGAGGTATACAAGACTACAAACGAAATTCTTAAGAGGATTAAGGGATATGGAAATAGATAAAAATAATAATAATAATGATGATGATAATATCAACCAAATCTCAAAATGACTCCCCATAGAACCAAAGTTCCTCTACAATTCAATAGTCAATATATACCATGCTAAATAGGCTCTGATACCACATAATATCTCAATGTGATTTAATTTTAGACAATGACAAAAATGTGAAAAAGGGAAAGACAACCGAGGAAGGCAGGGGCCGAAACACTTACAAGGCTACATCTTGTTAATATTATCAGAAAAACAAGCTTACAAGGCTTTATTACAAACTTGTAGAGCAATTTTCTTGTTCTTCAAATTGCACAATGCACAAAAGAAGAGCATATGATTACCCGTAGATACACTTAGACTCTATATGTCGATACAACAATTTTCTTCCCATGGGTTTAATAAAGCTAGGTACAAGCATACTACATATATATAAATAGTAACCAATATATATATTAACATATTCATAATAACTATATAAATATATAAAAAATTAATGAATATAAATATATAATATAACTTAAATCATAAATTAAATAAATATACATTAATTTGTATTATAAACACATTAATAAAAATTAATATTTCATAATTATATAAACAATAAATATCTATATAAAAGAAAAGTGATTAAAGCATTTGGTTCTCATTGTGGAGAACAAAGTTCAAATCCCTAAAGTGACATCTAAGTTGGAATTCTAAGTGGTAACTCTTGGTTGTGTCACAACATTCGCTGAATTTTTGGCTTCAAATTCAAAATTCAGCGAATCTGAAAAGACTTTATAATATTTGTTCAAATTCGTCAAAAAATCATATAGATGCGTCACAAATATTTTATGCGTTAAAATTAGGGTTTTTCTAAGTTATTTTTAATAAATACATGTCACCCCCTCCCGAAAGTTTTGAAGACATTATTGATTGTTCAAAGGCAACAGGTCATTGAGACGCAGTTCTTGGTCCTGGTCATTGAGCTCTACAAGTTCGTGTGAAAGGTAGGTCGTCTTTTTCTCAAGTTTTCTTTGCTTTTCTTATTTTATAAAATTTTTAAGATGCCTATGTCTGTCTGCCTATGTATGGGTTTTCAATCTCTTAAAACATTGATGCCTATGTGTGTCCACTTGCGTACAGGTTTTCAATCTGTTAAAACATTGATGTCTATGTGTCTGCCTAGGTATGGGTTTTCAATCTATTAAAACATTGATGCATGTGTGTGTCCACCTACATATGCCTCTAAGTATGGGTTGAATGGATGAATTATGAATGAATGTCTACGACCTCGTAGCAACTTTGACTCGAACTTGTAGAACTATAAAAACCTGCGCCGATGTCGACCCCTATCCATTTATCCGCTCTCCTTAGGCTCATACCATAGTCGAGGTCTATGTTGAAGTGTTCTATGATGCTTGCGGCTTGACCCAAGTTGTTTATGTATGAGTCTATGACCTAAATTTTAATATTTTTTATTTTATTTTGAAGTTACATAAAAATTAATATATTTTTCGTTTATGGTTTTAAGTTTTTAACTTTTAAAAACAAAATTTAGTGTTTCTATTTTATTTTTAAAGTTTACTTTTATGTTTTTATTTTAAAATAAAATTTAGTATTTTAATTTTAATTTTAGAGTTACAAATAAAATATATATATTTGTTTTAATGCTTTTTAAAATAAATTTTATTGATTATTTTATTTTCTTTTTGTAATAATTTATTTTAATGGTAAGGGTAAAATTTTACAATTTAAATAAAATTTAGTATTTTTTATTTTGTATTTTAAATCAAAAATAAAAATTTAATATATGATTTTGTGTTTTTTAAAATAAAATTCAATGTTTTATTCTATTTTTGAAGTTAAAAATAGAAATATGTTAAATTATTATTATTATGCAACTAAATAGAATTTAGTAATTTTTATTATGTTGAAATATGTTAATAAATAGAATTGTTTTATTTTTTATTTTGTTTTTGAGTTAAAATAAGAATTTGTATATTATGTTTTAATAACTTTTGAAATAAAATTTAGTGAATGTTTTAAATATTAAATATTATATTGTCTTTTGAAACATACAGATTGTAAATTTATGGCTCCTAATAAATCAATTGTTGATGTGCTTTGTATTGTTGCTGGTGAAACTCCTTGCCTTGGCATGCTTTATGAAAACATGGACTGTTGTAAGGAAGCTATTCAAAAAGAACTAAATAATATAGAAGCAAAGTATATGGAGATATGGGACACAATTGATTACAGATGAAAAATGATGCACACACCTTTACATGCAGCAACTTGCTTTTTGGAGCCTAAGTTATTTCACATTGATAGACAAGATGATTCTGAAATTATGGCAGGGCTTTTAGAAGCCATTGGCAAGTTTGAACCAAATCAAGCAATTGCAGCACTAATCAGAGATCAATGTTGGAAATACAAGAAAGGAGAAGGGAATGTTTGGAATGTCAGCAGCCAAATATGACATGGAACAAATTGAGGTACCTAGGTATAGATGGTGGATGACCTATGGAGCACAAGCTCCTGAGCTACAACACTTTGCTATACGAATATTGAGTTAGGGAGCAAGTTCATCAGCTTGTGAGAGGAACTGGAGTTGCTTTGATGACATCCATTCCAAAAAGAGGAATAAATTGTTGTCTGGAAAGTTGGGAGATCTTGTCTACATTCGCAGCAATCTAAACTTGTTCATGAACAAATCAGCAAATGACTCCACATCTTCTTTACAACAACAAATTTCAGAAGACATAACAATGCCAGTTGCAGATGAATCTGACTTTTTGATGATGATTTGGGCAGTAATACTAATGATGATGCTGTAGCATCTCAGCCAAGTGCTCTTGATGACTTGGAGCTTCTTTGAAGTTCCAAAGTCTTGACTGCTGACTGTACCTTTTTGACAAAAAAAACATTTTCCTAATCGCGATTTCAAATGTTTTTATAGTTTATATTTTATAAATGTGTCAATCTTTTTAAGATGATTTGAAATCTATTTAGAGATGTTAATTGTTAAACTATTTTGATAATTTTGTGGACATATTGCTTATATTTTTATTTTTTTTAAATTACATAAGGCAAATTTAATGCCAAATTTTTTTCCGAATTTTTTACAATTGCTGAATGTCATATGAATTTAATTGTTGCGGAATTCGAATTCGAGTTCAAACCTTGTGATTTGGACTCTTGGTCTTCCACTATTTGGCTTCTAGTAGGAATTTCCAAGCTGTTATATTAACAGTATTAAGGAGCAAAGTATCATATAGCTTGTAAACAGCCAAGAATTAATATCAGTTGACTCAAACAACTGTAGGAGCTATATTTGCGGACTATTAAAATATATATTTAAATGTTTTTATTTATTTTATTAATTAATATTAAATATAAAATAAATATATTATATAAATCAAAATCTAATAACTTATATTATTAAAAACAAATGAATAGTCTGGCATCCACCATCAAAAGAAAATTGAAATAGATAAAAACACTTGATAGAAACCCAATGAGCAATTGACTTAGTTGTAAAAGCATGGAGGAGCACTAACTATTGAATTGGCCGAGTGCTCAGGATGTTTAAAATAGAAACATCCTCTTCCATTTCTCTCAACTTTCTCTGCAACCCATGGCATACAAACACAACCTCCACCACAGGTGGCAAGCACAAATGGACTGCTCGCAGCAGCTCTTTAAAATGCCACTGTTGAGGTGAAGCAGCTACAGCAGCACAAATATGAAATATCACCATCCCCACCTGTTTTGGCATTTTTTTCAGTTTTGGCAAAGTTTTTAAATCCTACAAGATTCGGCCAAGGTACTGCCACTCTTAGTATCCTGCAGGTATGTACCCACAAGTTAACCAGAGCAACAGGGTTGTGTCCTGGACATCCCCAAGCCACTCCAGCTCCCGAATCAGTTCCATCCAGTACAGCAACAGGCCAGATTCCTGAAGGACCCAGTAACTTAGGTTGAGAGTTGTCCATGATCAAATGAGTTGAGCAATGCATTGATTCTCACATTAGTTTTGGCAAAGCTTTTAAACCCACAAGATTCAGCCAAGGCACAGCACTGCCACCCTTAGTATCCTGCGGGTATGTACCCACAAGTTAACCAGAGTGGCAGTGTTGTGCCCTGGACATCCCCAAGCCACTCCAGCTCCCAAATCAGTTCCATCCGGTACAACAACAGGCCAGATCCCTGAAGGACCCAGTAACTTAGGTTGACTCTTGCCCACGATCACGTGTTGAGCAATTCATTGATTCTCACATTGGCCATTCTAATAGAAAGCAAGTTAATAGAAATGGTAACCATAACAAGAATATGCTTGTTGATGATGGTGACAGTCTTCGCAGAAAAAGTTAGATGATTTGCTGGCGATGCATGTTGATGTTGACCATAACACTAGTGAAAAGACAAATGAAATACAGGATTTGCATGCATTCTTAATAGATTTATGTCATGGGGAAGTAAGCATGGTGACAAAACATGATTGGGAAGTTCCACAAAATCACAATTGAATTGGACTGTCAGTGTTATCACATGGAAATGTTGAACGTCCATGGTATGACAATGGCTAATATGAATGTTTATAGTTGTCGGGCTGCAGGTTCTAGAAACATGATTCTAAACAGAGTTTTATAGATAAGGAGAACATGAATGGCAACATTATTAATCATGAATAGAGGCTTCTGTATTGCTCTTAGAAGAAAATTTGCCTCTTAGTACCTGAATAAGACACAAAGAATGCCCTTCTTGATCAAGATTGGCATTTTACTTCCATATACTCTTTTTGATGTACTGTTTCTCTATTTTTTATCAATCTGTAATTTACTCAGAGAAACGATTCTAAATTTTTCTAATTTAAAGACTTCAAGAGTCTGCTGTAGAATATAATTTATTAAGACCACCACATGCATCTTATTCTTATTCTCAAAATACTCAGAAATATCTTTCACATCCCACATGTTTGTAAATATCAAGCTTGATGGAACCGATAAGAAAATAGCATAATAGCAACATCCTTAAACACTCAAACTGGGAGCAACCTACAAAGCAAATATTTGTCAACTTCAAAAATACTCAATGCATACAAACAAAATCAGTTTTGTTTTAAACCAAAATAAAATTCATACTAACCTGGGTTGTTTTACCACAGCCAGTTTCACCTGCAATAAGCACAACCTGTTCTGGAGAGAAATAAGACACCGCCGATGAAAGCTCAAGTCATTTTGAAGCCTTAAGGCAAAATATTGAAACATGTCTATCAATATGTATAGATGCAACACTTTATTTCTCTTGCACAGATTTGACATAAGGCTACATAAAAGATTAAACAAAAGCTGACATAGGGTAATTGACCTGGTTAGAGTCCACTGCAGAAGTAATTGTATCCTTGAAAGATGTAATTGGTAACTTCAATCTTTTGGTTGCTATCTGTCACAGAGTGTATAAATAGATGAGCAAAATAAATTTGCATTAGTAGATGTCAAGCAAAGTACTGGATTAACTGAAATCATGTGAGTCATGATAGTTAAAATATGTTATATTTTCTGTATATTCCAAAGTATCAAAATGGCAAGGAGGTTTTGAAATAATATAATCCCAGATACTCGCACAAACCTGTTGCAAAGCTGAGGATTTTTGAATTCTAGAAGCAAGCATGTTCACTTGGGTGGCAATTTCAGATTTGGTCATAGAAGGCTTGCAAAAACCTAGTTCTGGTGTTTTTTTAAATTTAGTAGGTCTCTTCTCTGCTGCAGGAGATTCCTTCATTTTTCCAGCAAACTCTTCCTCTCTTGGAGGATACCGAGAGAAAAGTTCATGGAGGACACCTTGTGTTTCAACAGAAAATGATAAAGGTGTTGCATGAGATTGCCTCTTCTGTGATGGACCAGTTTTATAAACGGAGACACATCGGTTACTTCCTTTTCTGCATAACATAACCAAAACCTTCAATTAACATATATGCATCTCGATGAAATACAAGGGTAAAGTAGAAGAATAATCCAAACATTTATTATCTCATAAATAGACAATCCCTAAGTTAATGAACCAAAAAGGACTGATTCTAAAAGATTTTGCTAAAATGCAAAGAGGATATTTATTAGACAATTCAAAAAATCAATTTTCAGCCACTTGCCCCAATAATCAATTGTACCATTAATGTTACTAAAAATATTTCAACAGTAAATGTGGGCCTTATAGGCCTTTATAGCATTGCTCTTCCCAAAATTTTGAGCCAGAGTTTATTTTTCAACCCATTCAATATAGGCTAGTTGTCTTCAAGAACTTCACAATTTAAAAGCATACAAAGATAATACAGATGGCTCCATATCATATTATATTTAACTTTGCAATTACAAAAACACACATATATATAGACAACACATTACCACATGTATAATACATACCTTACTTTCGCAATATCAAAGCAATAAAACCTGTACGTGAGTTACATATAATAAATTTTGTATTTGTGGACACAAATTATCAGTCAAAGCTCATGGAATTATGAGGAATTGGGGCTATCTACCAACATTACATTTCCAATAATTAATAGTTTATCCATATTAGCAAAAATCTTTCTTGGGATAACTCAGCAAACCAAAAGATAAAGCTTAGGGAGGAAATTGGGTTAAGGTTAGGGAAAAACTCAGGTTATGGTAGAGAAAAATTAAGAAAAATGTTGCTGCATAAACCAACTTTCCTATTGAAAGTATTAATAATGAAAAATATCAATAACAATAATTTTGTCATAATGAAATAAATACATGTATGAACTATGAACAAAAGAATAATGAAAACAATAAAAATCAAAAATAAAACAACAAGGAGAATACCTAGTTTTTTCATCACAGCCTTAGCAGCAGTTCCTCCATTGTCAGTGATATTAACAGTTGGGGCCAACTTACCTTTGGTTCTAGCAAGGCAAGCCTGAATACTTCCAAGAACTTAATAAGGATGTGGCATAAAAGAATACACCACATGTCCTGCAACTAAAAGGCCATCAGAGTGCATCTCCGCCACACTTCCCCAAGTGGATTTCTGACAAACTATAAAACATTGTAAAGGTCTCACCTGGGGACAGTTAACTACTAATGATATGCTGCAAGGTTCATGACCATTTAAAAAGTGACACCACTAAATTATCATGTGATGTTGATATTTGCATATGTTGTAGAATGCTAACAGGATGAATTCTGGCCCATTTCTGGTTGGTTTGATCCTGTACCAAATACACAGACAGACAGGCATGCAGCTACTTCACCAAGGTATGGATCCCAGATCTACCAGCTTGATATGGACTCCATGCCCATAGAGCATTTGACATCAAGGCTCTTACAATGCTATATTCCTATGTTGCCAGTTCATGAGGTTCTGCACCCAGATCCGGGTCTGGTTTCAACTGGGTTTGCAGTTTAGTTTGGCACAAAACCAGAGTCATCCTTGGAATATGCAGGAAACTATGGGTTCAACTTCATCCTATGTGAACCAGAAGTGACCAGACAGAATTTTTATTTATTTTTTGCTTTTTTGTATATTAATCTTTTCTTTCCTTCACATTTTACAAACACGAAAAATAAAAATAAAAACCCTCCTGAAACAGCACCATTGCAGTAAAGAATGAATTAGGTGTCGGATGTTCCTATCCATCAGCAGCAAACAAGCTTGCCTTCGCAGGTCTCCAGCAATGTTCTTGAGATATGCCCGACATGGATTGATGCCCAACTCACTGTGGATCAAGCAGTTGATTGAGCTGCTCACTATGACAACAAAGCTATAGGGCATCTATTCCTGATTCATGATCTGCAATGACTCAATCCATGCAGACCATGCTGTGCTGTTCAGAAAAATCTGATAAGAATATCAACAGTCCCATTGTTCCTCCATGGACCATCAAGTTTGATGAACGAATGAAGCAACAAGTTAGCCACACTTGACAGGGAATTGTTAGGCATGGCATCACTCATAACCAGAATTTATTAGTTATTTCCATGCTGGTTTTGTATGGAGAGATTCAAGTGCATTGTTTTAGGGGCCACATGTCCCCTGGGTTTGAGTAGGGACACGTTGCATAACTTGTTCCATCCCAACTGCTTCCTAGTGATGTGTGGGTGGGTATTTGAGGACAAGACGTTTCTAGTGAAGTGCATGTTACAAAGAAACTACTGAATTTCTCACAATCATACATCTTTCCAAGTTTTGAGAGACACAGTAGCAAAAATCTTTCCAGGAGATACTGCTGAAAATTTCATAAAACTAGAGAAAAAAGGCTGTTTTTATTTTTTTTATTTCATGCTAAATTGGGATTAAAACAGGAGATTGCAGTTAAATCATGATTTCTGATTTAATTGAAATTTTCATGTGCCTCGGATTAGATCGGCAATTTTCTGATGTGCAATTTTCTGATTTCTGATTTAATTGCAATTTTTATGCCTGAGAGAAAAAAATCAGTAATCCAATTAGGATTAGA
This sequence comes from Sequoia sempervirens, assembly GCA_007258455.2. Lineage (NCBI taxonomy): Eukaryota > Viridiplantae > Streptophyta > Pinopsida > Cupressales > Cupressaceae > Sequoia > Sequoia sempervirens. Next base: position 371,036,483 of record VDFB02270651.1, read on the forward strand.
TTATCAACCAGTCCAAAAAAATTTCAGATAATTGCAAATAGAAGACAGTGATTTAATATCTCTAGGGTCTCACTATAAAACAATCTGAATGGACATTCAATATTTCTGTACAGATTACTAAAAGCTGATAAACTAGCAGAAGCCTATTTACATCTTGTTTACTAGCTTGCATTTACCTCTATCAGATTTCTAAAAACCATATAGGCTATCAACTACCATGTTTTGTAGGATCAATATGTAGATATATTTGTTCTTGGTTGTAAACTTGGATCATGAGAACTGTTATTAATAGCTAAAAATATAAAAAGAACACTAACGCATGTTCCAGTCTATATGCTAATTAAATTCAATCTCCTTGATTACTTATGATATAGAAAACATATTTCACCAAAAGATCTGGCATCTACACATCTTATTGGATTTCAGCTGACTTTCTTCTCATCCTCATACCTCATGTAAAAGGTTACCATATGATATAATATTTAGATGTGGCATGTACAATTAAATATGCAGAAAAATGTAAATGATAACAAAGGCCCACTTGTTTTTTACTACATACAATATATAAAACTTGCAATAACTACTGGTTTTTCAATCAGCTTATAACTCTTGGACTACATGACCATTCACCTACCTCATGACTGTTCAACTTCTGTATATGACCTGTTGAATTTCCTAGTTAATCTTCGACTTCTATACCAAAACATCACTCACCAAGACTCGGTTTCAAGTAAATCAAATACCAAGAAGTAATCAATAGGATAATAAATAATTGGTAGCTATATTTTCTCTCTCCATCAAGAATTATTTCATATTATTAGCATACCATGCATCATCATGACACAATGTTTGTTGGAATTCATAAATGACAATCTTACAACCTCCACCCCTAACTTGTGGCTTGTATCAGGTCCCCTTTACATCAAGTTGCCAAACTCATGAATGAGAATTCTTATAGTGAGCTGATCCATCATATCCATAGTTTTGACCAAATTTAGTCATTACCTGGACCCATGCATGCATCTAAAACTTCCCAACATGTTCTGCTCTAGGCCTTGGCAACCTTGCACAAAAATGGCTTCATATTATACATAGAAACTATGTTTTAGATAGAAAAAGCTTATCCTAATCAAAAATATTGCACCTCCAGATACAGACCTTCATGTTCACAATAGCAAGGCCTATAGATATAGACCTACCAACCAAGAAAGACTTGTAAAGCCTCAGAAATGCAGAACTCGTGCATTTGAAAAAATACAACTACCAGTACTAGATGTATAATATTCAATGTCCAAGAGCAACTACTTACTACAAATAACTCAAGTTTCACGAAGAGAGTGTAGTCTCTTCTTTTTTTAGAACATAAGAACATCATAATCAAATGTCACCGATACTGGACTGAATCATGATTGGATATTGGAATAAATTATACTAAAATACATATATTAAATATTAATATATATATAAAATACGTAGGGAGTTAAGTATCTATTTTCATCATTTTTTCTCTAATCAAAAGTCTAATCCTAACCCTAATTGAATGCTATTTTAAATTGTAACCATTTTTTTTGCTTTCAGATTACCGCTTCATTTATTTTCTCAAAAATAATATTAAAATATATTTAAAATAATATTTAAGTTTTATTGAACATATTTAAAAAATTAAAAAAGCAGAATTTGAACAAAACCGATAGCTTTTGTAAAAAGAAAACTGTTTTTTAAATTCATTTTAGGAAGTCAAAAATAATGATTGTGTTTTTTTTTTCAATAGATAAGAAGATAAGATTTAAGAGTGGATATGGATTTGTCAATCCTATAGTGTTGTATTCTATAGTGCATGTCATTTGAACGTCAATTTCTAGCTGAAGAGTTTTTCCTTACACATTGCTTTTTGATGGATGCCATTGTAATATGCCTCTCAGTGTAATTAAGAACAAGAATGAATAATTGTTATAATCTACAATTAAGAAAACCACAACATCTCGAGGTACACATCTTAATTTCTACAAATTACACTAGATCCCAAGTGGAAACTATAACATGAATTTGATGATATATAAGCTTCAAAATGTTAGATTATACCTATACATGCACATGCTATAATTGCATATTTGTAACCCAAACATTCCCCATGACCTACTAGAATAAATGGTATTGGTATGGAGAAATGATAGGAGAAAAATACTTATGAATAAATCATAAAGGTCTGAAAGATACACACCCAGAACTTTTCGATTTGAAACCCATTTTTGCACTCACTTGATGCACCACTGCCCTGTCATGATTGCTCAAATTGCTTTCAAATGTAAGCACTGCAAAATAGTAATATTTAAGTTAGTATATGCATAAGCACATAAGATTTCCCTCATGCAAAAAAGTTCCTTCAATTAGAAATGCATGTCTGAAACAAATTATAATTACAAGCAGACCAGAGATGTCAAAAAATGGCTAAGCAATCATTATATTTAAAATCCAAATTGCCTTTCTTTATTTTGATCCCACAGCAGTCTCAATGCAAAGAATGCTTCAGTGTCCTCAATTTTAATGACACTTACGTACATGAAGATATCACAACAACATAAATCTGATATTCTCCATCAATTTGTTATCAGCATAAAAATAAAAATAAAAGTAGTGATTTGGTTATATTCAAATATCTCATTTGTTAACATACATGCACCACCACCATTAAGAGTCAGAAAGATATCTCAATCTGTCAATCCTTACTAACGATAGAGGGTTGTACAAAGGAAGTTATACAATCAAAATGTTCATTCCAGACAACCATGCAGATAAGAAGGCATCAAAAATACAGAAAAAGAAAAGAACAAATCAGATTAAAGACTCATAATTTTAGACATTCCACAAACTGCAAAAAAAAAAAAATTAACATATTAACATTTAAATTCCATTCATTTCAAAATATTAATAAGCATATAAAAACAAGGAGAAAGATCTTCACAGTGAAATCTAGTCAATTCATTAGTCTTAAATGTTACAACAATGTGACAGTTAATAAAAGCTTTGATATTTAGCCAGAATCCATCAAACTTCAAAAACACATCTTGGACACCAATGGAAACTAGTATGCAGAGTCAGATCAAAATCTATATGTAACAAGGGCATTGAAAAACACAAACACTCTAGGGTGAGATTCCATTTGTTGACTTGCACACTTCATGGAACCAGTGAAAACTCCCAATTTACTTCAATCATCACTGAAAATTACTTGACAAAGCAAGCTAAGCGAAGAGAAACAAAACCAGTATAGAAACATTTGTGATAGGATCATCATCAGGCAAAAGTGGGCCAAGAAATGGTATTTGGGCTCTAAAGAACAAGAACATGCATCAGTGGGGACAAAATTGCAAACATTGCCATCCACAACATAAAGTATATAAAATAAAGGATGAACTAAAAAAGAAAACAATTTTGTGAATAGCTACTCTTAGACAGCTCAAACATGAGTGCCTACGAGAATTATGAATTATGTTCCAAGGTAATATATAAAAATTAAATCATCTTAGGAAGATTACAAAAGTATATATTTGACCAATTAAAAACCCATAAAAGACAAACCACTTTGATAGATGCAATTGCAATGTTATTAGACAATGCTTTATGAGCTGCATTCAAGAAAAATATCAAAAAAAAATTGTGATTGCATAGTTTAAAAAGTCTAGTTGAAAAATTGTGATTGCATAGTTGAAAAAGTCTAGAACAGTAATATCTTAAACTATAGTGCAAGATAGTAAGAACAATATCTTCAAGTGTAAAATAAAACACCTTCTCTCAAGTGAAGAAAGATGTTAATGACTAGAATAAAATGATTTGGCATATTAATTATCAAACTTTCACTCAGCAGAAGAAAGATGTCCAGGCTAAGGATGAAATAATTGACACCCCATATTTAAATGAGTTGAAATAGTATTAGGATAAAAAGTAGCCTTGAAGTTCAGTGCATTAAAAATAATGTTTACTTCTGTATTTGAATAGGAATATTGTTAGTGAGTCAAGAGAGCGTGTATATCAAATCATTTTCATTTTTTAACTCTTTAGCCTCTCTGATGACTCATCAGCCAGGTATTCACTTCTGGAAGGTAACTCTCCTCATTCCCACTTTTATATTGTTCTCCTCTTATCTAAAACTCCTACTTGCGATATATCATCTATAATGATATAACTCCTCCCTTAGATTCTTCATATGCATATTTATGGAAACTGTTACTTCATTCTCAAATAGAGTATGAGTTATCTGTCAAATATATATATATATTCACACTGATCAATGTAGAATTTAAGCATTTGCCTTTTTTACCAACCAACCAACATATCAGTCATTCATTTCAAAAAGGTCATACTGCTGCTCGTCACTCTCAGGTAGATAGTGGACAGAAAAGGGCATAGAAAAAGAATCCCAATAGCCCACATGGCTGCCACTCTTGATCTGAGCACAGCCTTGGACACCGGTTTCATCAATGTTCTCAACATTGCACAACACACAACACAATGCTCATACAACTCCACACAACATTGTTTATGAAGCTTTGCGCACAATGATAGTGTGCAACCACACAACATTGCTCACATGCATAATGCAGCACTTCACATGCTTGTGCCTAGTCAAACCATACAGCAACATGCAAGGGCATATATACACCATGGGAAATGTCACCATACACACACAACACTTAGCAAGCGTCTATGCCAAAAGATATGGTACCATACAGGTTTGACATTTGGCAGCATATGTGTACACTGTACAACACTTGGTAATGTCCATGCCACAAGAAATGTGTCAACCGAGTTTGACACTTGACTATGTCCCATCCACATATGCCATGCGGCCCTATGTATCAGACACATCAACATCTATTGGCACCTAGTTGTACTATCAAGTATAAATATCTGCATTGTACACCATGTATAGTTAGAGAGAAATCTACAAATTCACATCATACGCCTCTATTAATATTTCCCCTTGTTGTTTTTGAATTGAAGTGGTATATCTACTAGAAGCCTTCCATGCATAAAAAATATATCTAGTATGCATTTTGTTTTCCATTTGCTTATTCTACAATTTTTGTGATTACTAACTAATAAATCAAGATTCTCCTCCAAACCACCTAGGATTTTGATCATCGGTATCAAAGCTAAGCTCTTCTTCATGCTCACTCAAATGCATCTACAGTAGCTAAAGGAGTGTGGTATACCTGGTTCTACTTCTAAAATCCAAACACACACTCAAAACAAAGAAAAATGGCTGACGAGTGCACACCTAGGGACTTAGAAAACATTCAAAGAGTGATTCATCCTGGACTTGAGACTCAATCCTAAAAACCCTTCAAAATATTTTATGATTTCATGAATCAACTCAAACTAGCACCGAAATATCTTTCGTAGCTTGTTACCACACAAAATCACAAACCATTCAAAGTTCAAATAAATCTAGACATCTCGATATTTGAAGGAAAAATTGATGCCTCATAATGGGATATTTGAATTCAACAACTCAAAGCATACTTCTTTTTTATTAATCTCATTAATGTCAAGAAGATTTCCTTCGAAGTCCTAAAAATGTCCATCTCAATGTTCCACTAGTCCCAAGTACTTAACACACAATGCAACAAGGATCACCAACCAATTATGCTTGGGACTCCATTGGCAATGCTCTACAAGAGCAATTCTACCCCCTTAGTGTAATAGTCTACCCCAAATTGGCCTACTATTTTCTTTCAAATTACAACAACTAGACTGCTCAGACATTCATCAAACAGTAATCCAAATATCATTTTTGTTTGAGTTTCCAATACTTTATGCCACACAAAGTTTTCCAATACATTGCACCGCAATTGAACTTTCAGCTCTAGTATAACCAAATTACAATGTAAAGCATTGAGAGTTACAACTTCCACCAAATCACATGAATTACAAATATATAATCTGAGTGAATTTTCACTCTACTTGATTGAGGTTCACACAGAATTGCATTAGAGACTTAAACCACTGTACTGTGCATAGTCTGGACTGATATATAAGTTTGAGACAATATGTATAGTACTCAGAATGAACTTGCAGACTTTATCAGACTTATCAAAGGTTTACACAAGCAGATTACATCAAGATTACGCCCAGTATAACAGAGGGGCAGCATACACAACTCCTTTTATGATCTCAAATCTTAAATATGCAATGACAGTCCTTTTTTGACAGATATAACTGAGTAACAGCAAGTGGTCAATGGAAGTGAATTACCCGGTCATGATATAGAATGCACCACAGACCCAAAGGAGTTTGAAATGGTGTTGGTAAGCTTCAGAATCAATGCCAACTTCAAAATTTGATGTCTTTGCCATCCAGCACAGCCCACACAACCTTCATCGAAGAGATTGCAAAAATGAATTCCTGCCCTGATGATATAATCGCCTCCCCTATCCGCTTGCAACCCATGCTGTAGATGAGCGGCTCAATTGTTAACTTCTGAGATGGTGCGAACTAAATGGAGTGATAATCTTGTATTGTCTCTTTCTTCAGCCACGATTTGTTCCTATTTGGTGATAAAGCCCGACGATGATACCAGCGATAGCAACCTCAGAACAATTAGTATTATTTCAGCACCTCTTTCAATTCACAGGCCCTAGGTTATTTTCGATGAAGTCCAAGGATATTAACCGAGCCCCTTGAATTTCTTCGTTCCACCTTTGACTTCAACTCACCAAGTCTCACGATTTCTTCAAACCAATGCACGATCGATGGAATATTTCCTCATATAGACAGCTTCATGGAATATGATGTCTCGAAGGTATTATTGAAAACCATGGAGTTATTTTAAAACCAGCTTCCGGATTAATTCAGCTTCTCCCAACACCACCCATGACACTATGCTGCGTCTCTGAACTTGCCCGACACCCTTCAAGGATAGTCCACTCCACAATAAATCTGCGACAGTTTCATTTGGCCTCCATATCTCTTTGTGACGATTCAGTTGAACCAAACATCCCCTTTAATTATCGCTAGCAACATATCTAGCTCTCTACTTTATTTCCACGAATCCTTCATCTGAAGTGGATTCCTTGATATCGATACCACAATGATTTGCAGTTCGGTAGCCCGACTCTTCTTTTTCCTGAATATTCAACTTGAGATGTTAAACCAGATGATTTTGCAACTTCCCTTCAAATGATTATCAGATCGATTAGGATTACTAGAGTGAATTTGTCTTTAGCGGCAGCCTGCTTATATTCGTGGTTCTCAACTCCTGAGAAACCTGGCAGCTTCTTGTCTTCTCCTTAAATTTGTTTTATCTGAACTGTCCCAATAACTTTATCTCGCTCTAAGCCTTATGACCCATGCTAAACTCCAAACCAAGTATCGGTCCTCATACCAAATATTAAATTTGTCTCAACTCTCTTTTGTCCTGTATCTGCCAGCCTTCAATAATAATTCTCTTGCAAAGATAAACATCACAATAATTTTACCCCTTGATATAATTCTGCTGATATTATCGATGAAGCTCAGAAATTTGTCTTAAAAAGACTCTAAAAAATTTCATGCTTAAAACCAAGCAAGAAAATTGAATGTCTTCTCCAGCTATCAACCAAGGTAGATCTTTCACTACCAAAGCCAATCTTCTTTCAGAGGTCACCCCACCTCAAAAAGGCTGTGAACTACGTTCACCAACAAGAACCTATTCCAAAATCCAAAATCCAACTTGCTTTAAATTGCTCCAAAATAATCTTTTGTAACTTTGGCCTTGACACTTGGCTTCCACTTGCCTAACTCTTCAAATTTCTTTTCTCTTTTAATTTTCAATTGTGACTTAATTTTTGAATTTGCATTTAACAAGTCACTTAAATATAATATTATTTAATTAATAACATTTCCTTTTAAATTAACATTTGGAGGCAAATATTAAATAATTAAAGTAATATTTTCTCCATGTAGTCAAAAATGGGACATTACACTTACACATTATGAGGATGAATATATATAGTTCCAACAATTGTGCTAGAACACAAAGCAATTAAAGGAATTACAATAAGTTCCATGACTACTACATTAGCAAACTATCACCTTATATCTATGCTAAAAATGGAGTTCCTACCTTCAAACAATTTGGGTACAACATTACACAATGCATACAAGACTAAAGCCAAGGCTAAGCTAAGAAAAAAATCGCACTTTCGCTAGATGTCCAAAAGGTAAGGGATGTGCCAGTTTTGTTGGATATCCAAAAGGTGCAAGGCAACACAATTTATCTTTTAGTTCGGAGTTCACATCTTACTTTTGGGCTTCTTTATATGAGAACATCAAATATTGAGGCAAGAATTTATTGTCTCCCTTAAAAGTTATGGAGTCTTCGAGCTTTACAAAGTATAGGTAATGTTTTGGGAAAATGTGTTTAGGTTGATGTTAAGGTTATTGATCCTTATTGTTAGAGCCTAGCCACGCAGGTTCAAAAATTTGTAGATTATAGTGACTTTGTGTAAACCTACCTCTTATAACTGATCTAAAACACTATAAGTGGGTTTTCCATTTGTCAAAAATTTATCTACATTTGTCATGTGTTGTCCCTTGTGTGCTCGTCATGCCTCAAAGTCTACAAAAAGTCCAAAAAAAATGTGAAGTTGTATGGGTCGATTCCTTAAGTTATGTGAGTAGTCAAGGTTTCAAATTTTCAAGGTTTCTCACACCAATATGCCATCCTTGCCATCTCCACTTTTCTTTAGTCTACAAGGTTATTGGACTTCATCCTCACAACATACCCTTCTATCCTGACTATCTGGCCTAAAAGTTTGTAAAGTATAAAATTTGTCAATGTATCAAACCTGTCAAAGTTGTCAAAGTTGCCATGCCATTCATCCAAACTCGAAAATGTGTTAATGCCTTCAAATATTTTTTGTCACTAGAGTGTCAGACTTGGTCCTCCATTCATATTGCTCCCATTACATTCTCAATCTCCAACCCTCGACAGTTTTTTGTTGAAGTCAACTCTTTTGTTCCTCGGATTTTCAGACTTGGTCGTCTCATCGGGTCACATCCCTTCAATGTCCGAAAGCTTGATCCTTTGTAGTCCAAAAGTTTCTAATTCTTTTGACATTAGAGTTTTAAGCATCCCTTAACTAGAATACCACCTCCATTGTCTCCCTAAAATTTTGTATTTTTCCCACTTGCCTTAAACTCAGTATAGCATTGAACTATCGAACTTGTCCTTCCCTTCGTATCATTTATTTGGCATCCATGAACCTCGATCCCTAAAAGTCTTTGTTAAAATACTCAAGTCTTTGCTCCAACCAAATTTTCAAACTTCCTCATTCCTGTTGGCCCATCAAAGTTCCCCTTCCACCTTCGCCCCACCTCCTAGTCTCTATTGCCAAAAATTTGCCTCAAGCTTTTAAACTGAGAAGTCAGACCATCCTTAATCAAAGTACCTCATTTGTTGCCTCCCCAATTCCCAACTGCCGATTTAGTTTCACTTAGCACTTTGTCAGAATTGAAGTTGTGGGTTTCCTCATCCCAAGTAACTTCACATGTCATCCCCGATTGCTGACTCCTACTTCAAAATTCCTCTACATCTCTCAAATTTGGAGTTGTGGAGTTCCCTTAGCCTAAGTACTTGTTCCTTATCATCCCCAACGTTCTTCTAATTCCCCACCCCCCCCAAAAACTTTCCTAAGCCAATTTTTTGGACTCTTAGGCTTGCTCATGCTTCCATTCCTTCCTTTACTACTTGAAGCTCATTTCAAACACAAATTTCTTATGTGTTCTTTGTTGAAGTTGTCAAACTTCCCTTCATCCTAGTACTTGTTCCAAGGTATGATCAACTCTCAAACCTCACTAATTCCTCCATTTTTCTTTGCAGTCAAACTTTCACCAATCCTTCCACCTCAATACTCCTTCCCTAGTTACCATCTCCATTGTCCCCCCAAAGTTTTGTATTTTGACCATTTGCCTTAAATCCTTTATAGCACCTAACTTTTGAACTTGTCCTTCCCTTTGTATCATTTATTTGGCCCCCAAACCCCGAACCTCAAAAGCCTTTGTTAAAATAAACAAGTCTTTGCTCCAACTGAACTTTCAAACTTCCTCATCTCTCTGTGCCTACTACTTGTCTTTGTTGACCCACCAAAGTTCCCCTTCCACCTTCACCCAACCTCCTAGTCTCTATTGCCAAAACTTTGCCTCAACCCTTCAAACTAAGAAGTCAAACCATCCTTAATCGAAGTACCTCATTTGTTGTCTCCCTAATTCCCAACTACCAATTTGGTTTCACTTAGCACTTTGTCAAACTTGAAGTTGTGGGTTCCCTCCCCAAGTACCTTCACATGACATCCCTAATTGCTGACTCCCGCTTCAAAATTCCTTTATGTCTTTCAAAGTTAGAGTTGCAGAGTTCCCTTAGCCTAGGAACTTTTTCCTTATCATCCCAACGTTCCAATTCCCCACCCTCCAAAACTTTCCTAAGCCAATTTTTTGAACTCTCAAACTTAATCATGCTTCCATTCCTTTCTTGACTACCCGAAGCTCATTTCAAACACAATTTTTTTGTGTTCTTTGTCGAAGCTTTCAAACTTCCCTTCATCTCGATACTTGTTCCAAGGTATGATCAACTCCCGAACCTCGCTGATTCCTCCATTTTTCTTTTAAGTCAAACTTTCACCAATCCTTCCACCTCAATACTACTTCCCTAGTTCCTCTAAAACCCCGTCAAACAATAACTTGCTATGTATTTCCCATCAAAGTTTGACGATCAGAATTCTCTCAAAAATGGTACAAAGTATGAGTCAAGCTCAAACCCTAATCCCCAATAGTTTGACACTCTATTAGCTCCCGAATGGTGGTCATTCAAACTTCCCTCTTTTGGCATGACTTCCCAATGACCCCCAAATCCCAACATCCAAACAATGGTATGAAATATGGATTTGGTCCACTCCCCGAAATTCAAAAGTTCTCGCATGTTTTTCACCAACTCACAAGAACAGCCCACAAGCCACATGGTCGCCAAAAAATGTCCTAATATGCAAAAAAAGTATTGAGAACTAACAATGATGGCTTTTTCACTACCCAAGAAGAATTACAAGTAGTTTTGACATGCATTTCAAGTAGTTTTCAACCACAAATAGCAAAAGCTAATTTAGGTTTCATTTATTGGCCAATTAGCCTTGCACCAACCTAAGAACACCCAAAACCCATCTTTATGACCTAAGAGCATGGATTCAAAGGAGAAACACACCACAGCCACACCTAATTTATTGCAGTGATTCATATCTTGCAGGGATTTGATTTTCACATTGCTTCGAGAATTTTTCTCGATGGATTTCACACATTTCATCATCTCATTGCAAGCAGATTTGGTCATGATTAGTGATTATTTTGACTACAGATCTTCAAGGATAGATTTTTGCAACTGCTGGTGTGCTATTCAACCCCAATATGACATTTTTGAGGCTCAAGGATGCAGCACATGATGTCAACATGGTTTTCACCTACACACCATGTCAATCATGTTCTCCACAACTTTGCTAGTAATCTATGTAATGGAAATGAATTTTTCGTTGTAAATGGTCGGTTTTTTACATCTATATGGAAAAAGCTCATCTGAATCGAGTTGTATTTCATGTCTAACTTGTGTATCTGATTGCAACTCAGATTTTTGAGTCTACTAGAAACTTGTAATGGTAATGTAATGTAATGGTAATGTAAACATTTTCAGAAAATCAATATGATACAACTTTCATCTTATTTTGCAATCTATCTCAATTAATTTTTTAGAGTTTTATGGGATTCAAGGAAACCCTAAATACACATTTATTGTATTTTGTATTAGATCCCCACTAGTTTGCATCGAAGAGGTGCAGTAAAATCTTTCATTTCACACATATGTATGTTGTGTGAAAACCTTTCGAACTAGTACACGAAGCTTTGAAATAATCTGCGGATTATTAAGTAGAGATCGCATTATAGAGGTTAATGGGCATTTGAGGGTTTGAGCTCTACAAGAAAAGGCCAACTAAATTGAACTCATATGAAACTTAGGGTTTGTAGCATTGTTAACGTTCCATGTAAACTAGACTGTGTTGCAGGATTAGGCACCAATCTGATGGTGAAAGGTTGACCACCCACATTCATTGAAAATCAAGAAAAATCTTTTAAAACTTTTTAATTTTATGTGTTCTACCACTATGCACAAGCCATTGCTATAACTTGCTGTTGTAACTATTGTAATCCTATTACTATTATAACCCTAGAGGATTGTCTATAGTGCCATTTCACTAATTAATGATTAAATTGACTAGCATTGAATGCATCTTAAAGGATTTGTGACCAAGTTTTATTCTAAGTTGCATCATTTAACCGAGTTGTCTTTAGTAAGAGATATGCAACATCAATGCATAATAGCCCTCAGCAAATAATAGTAGTCAATACTAAACATTGAGTCATCTTTGTGTGATAGTTCATCTAAGTTTTCTTAATTGTTTTATTCTTTAAAAGATCTATGTGATTACCCTCCTGAGCTTGGCAAGGCTCAAAGTGTAGAAGATGTTTATAATTCCCTTGTTCATTAGCCTCTTCAACCCCTAGTTTGAGGATAAGTGTCTTATTGTTTAATAAACCAATCACTTGATCTACATCTTGGTAAGAACCTTAAGGTTATGGGTTAATACAAAAGAGAACACCAACAGATTGGCAACTCTGCTGGGGAAAAGCTTGGTGCCTTAACCCTCTCTGTCTTTGTTAAGCGTTGAGCTTGTCTTTCTTCATTCTCATTCCCCTACAAACGTTGGTGACTCTGTTGTCAAACAATCTAGATTTCAGTTGAAGACTTTAAAATTGAAGGAAGAAGATCATTGCATAAGGACAATCCAAACATGAAGGAGATTGGTGAAAACCAAAAGAAGGAATAGCATACTTGGAAGGCTAAAAATATAGGTAAGAATTATGACTCTACTACTGAATAATTTGAGGATACTATATTTAATAATGATAGTGATAGAGATAATCAAGCCTCTTATGAAAGTACTTAAGGGTGGTGTGGCCTTGAGCATGAAAACTTTCTAAATGTTTTTGAGAGAGAAAGAAACAGAAGGGAGGTAGAAGCCCATTTTAATGAAACCCTTTTGGCTAAACTGTGAACAAAACAAAATGCTTCATCTACCAGAATACTAGTCATGCCTATAGATGGAGAGAGTACCTTTTGGTATACAAAAGACCTAAATAATGCAAGGATCAAGGTTATGAGGAGTACGAGGATACTGAACAAGAGCAGCCTAAAGTAGGATTCAAACATAGTAATCAGAATTATAAGCTGAGAGGGATATAGAAGACTTAAGAAGAAGAATAGAAAATCTCAGAAATGTGGACCAGCAAGGTCATTGAAGAGCAGGAAACCCTGGTGGTGGAAGAAGAATCCAAGGAGAAAATAGGCATAACAGAATACAGGCTCCTGCCAGGCCTCCTCTAAATTTAGAAAGGTCCAAACAACTGTATTTTATTGGGATACCAAGGTATCCTAACCCACTACCTATAGAAGTGAGATCTAAACTCATTAAGTTCCAAGGGAATAATGTTGTCTCTGGAGAAGATCAACTTAGAGCCTTTAGTAACCTTAATGATGACTATGAAATTGAAGAAGAAGACATGTTAATGAAGTTTGTGCAGTCACTGGATGACACAGCTAGAGAGAGTTGTAAAAGTTTTTGCCCAAGGCCAATATTGAATCTTGGACAAATTTCAAAAGGACTTTTAGAGAACAATGTGGGGTTAAAACTGGCCCTATGTTCATAATAAATGAGTTTACAGATATCTCTAAAGGAGTAAATGAATCAATGTCAGATTTCAATGCAAGAATTATCAAACTAACGTCCAAAATTCCAGCTCATATGAAACCAAATGAATCTATGTGTTTGGTCTTCTATTGCAATGCATATGATGCAAAGATGGGGTCCCTATTAGAGAGACAAAGAACCCCAGACAATAACAGATGCATACAGAATTGCCTCTAATATTGAGAGCAATAAAAGAGCTTCCAGCAAAGTGAGCAAAAGGAGTGATGTGAGGATCTTGTCAAAAGACAAAGGTCAGAGTAGTAAAGCCCCTGTTGATCAGGTAATGCATGCCCTGAAGGAATTGAGCTACAAGGTAGCTAAGAATGAGAAAGGCATGTTTAATGAACGACAAAATCAGAACAAGTTGCCTAGACTATCTGATCAGCCCCAACACCACATCACGCAATAGAAAATCAATGATCACACGCCCTAAAGGAGCGACCAATAAAGAGGCTCCAGACCCTCTAAGGAGGCCAAGTGTCAATAATGTAAATGATACTCCTTGGTGCATGGCAATGCATTGTTGCATTGGTAATCATGAATCCCAATGATGCTTGTGATGAATGCAGTGATAGTATCCATAAGTCTAAAGTGGATCATGATCATCAATATATTAACATGGTATCATCCCAAGGTTGTTGCAATGAAGATGACTACTCTATACTTATAGCAAAAGAAGGCGGTCATGAACAATAGAGAACAAAACACATGCTAAAGCTTCCACCATCAACAAATATTTTCTGATGAAGATGAGGGAGAAGAGTTTCATGTTCATAACATGGACTCCACAAATAATTTCCAACTGAGGAGGCCTTCTGACAAAGAAATCAGATCCTTGACTACAGCAACGGTTTCTCAGGTCAAAACTAAAAGTGATTATATTATGAGGAGCGAGAAGCTCAGATAGGAGGTCACATGATAGGAAATGTTAAAAGCATTCTCATGAAAGATGAGTAGAAGGAACAAAGTCCTAAACCAAATACAGTGAATAAGGCAAGGACAAAGAGGACATTAAAAATGATAATCAAAATGCCAAGATCCCAAATGTGAAAACAAGAGATGATAGAAAAAGGATCCAATCCACAAAAGTATTCACAACAGCTAGGAAGGAGAAGGTCAAACAAGATACTGCACATCATGTACCTCTTTCTCTTGCTGTTACACCTTCCAAGCAACACAGTGCTACCCAAGTATATTGCATTGGACATGGCTTATATACTAAACCAGATTAAAATCTCAGTGCCATTGAGGGAAATGATGAGAATAGCTGTGCATAAAGACAAAGCTATAGCTCTGACCTGTGACACACCTACAGAACAGCAAGATAATAGCAAAGGTCACATTGAAGAATAGAGAAGAGAAGCAAAAAATAACTAAACAAAACCACACAGTGGACAACATAGACAAAGCTAAAGTGTATCTTGGAACCACATTGAGTAAGTGTCTAACCCAGGTGAACCCCTTTTATGTTACACTATCTATAAACAATAAACTTATCAGGAACTGTCTGATTGATTATGGAGCCTCAACAAATATCATGCCTCTACGAGTGATGAACCAATTGGGTCTACAAGTGACTAGGCCATTTGGAAAATGCTTTGCTATGGCCTCAAGTGAAGTCCCAGTTATTAGGGTCATGGAAGATTTTGACTTCAAACTAGCTACATACCCAAAAAATGGCTATAAAATGAATGTGACAGTGGTAGATGTATCGCCACAGTAGGGTATGTTGTTTCAAGAAAATGATCAACTATAGTTGGAGGAAGTATCCAGATGAACTACCGCTATGCTATGCTCTCAATTAATGGGACTCATATGACATTGGATAGGGAACCAAGGACTCAAGACTCTGTTGAAGATCTAACTAATCTTGAACAGACTATATAATACACTGACACAAATAATATATAACTTCAAGGTTGAAATCAGCAATGTAGAAAACAATCCAGTGGACCAAAACATGTCATCAAAAAATGTGTGGATAATGCATTTTGATGGGGTCTGCTCCAAAGAAGGTGCTGGAGCTGGAGTTGAGCTCATTTCTCCCAAAGGTTAATCTTTTAAATTAGGGTTTTAGATCACTAATACTGTAGCAGAGTTTGAAGCTCTGTTGTTAGGCTTGAATCATGCCTTGGAATAGAAGTGCTCAGAGTGTTGGGAGACTCAAAATTGGTTATTTCCCAAATCAAATGAAAATATGGTTCTAAAAGCAAAAGATTAAAACAATACAAGAATGCTGCTTTAGACAGCATTGTGATATTTGACGCTTTCTCCATAGATTGGGTGGAGAGAGAGTAATATAATGGTCGATATTTTTGCAAATGTAGCCATTATGTTAGAGGATATAATGTTGGCTGGTATTTCAAGAATAGAGGTGCTGACACGGCCTTCTGTCCCTGACAATATTCATCATTAGAAGGTTTTAATGATGTTCATTTGTTCAGATCTCTTACATGCATTGATGAATACTCAAATCAAGAAATAGACTTTCCACATTTTGTTGAAAGAGTGGATGGCAATGAAGTCATTCAGCTAAAAACAATAAGATTCCCAAAGGTTTGGTTGCCCTCGAACAAGTATTTGATTAAACTAACAGAAATTTAAACAAAGCTATAGTTGTGCATAAACAAGATCTAGAAGAAATTAAGCTAGGTATGCAATCAACCCCTAAAAAAATTTACATAGGAAGAAGATGAGGCCTAAAATTAGAATGATGTTGATCACATTGCTAAGGAAATATTGCAGAGTGTTTGCATGGTCACATGATGACCTAAAGGCATACAAAGAAGACTTGTTTCAGACAAAAATAGAGGCCTATAAATCCTACCTTAGCTCCTAAAATGTAACAAGAACTTGCAAAGCTCAAAGAGGGAGGGATAAGCCTATAAGGCATCCATCCTAGGTTTCAAATTTGGTTCCAATCAGAAAAAAGAATGGTGACTGGGTGTAAACTACTATCAATGATGGATAGTTTTTCAAATTATATCTAGGTAAAAGTCAAGGAATCAAAACAGTACAAGAGAACATTCACCACTCTATGGGGTACATATGTTTATGTATGAATGTCTTTTGGTCTAACAAACACAGGAACTCCATTTCAACAAGCTATGGATGTGGCATATATAGATCTAACTGACATCACAATGGTGGTTTATCAAGATGACTACACAAAATTTTCAAAGAAAGCTAAGATCACTGTGGTCGCCTAGAAAAGATCTTTCAGAGGGGCCCAGAATACAGTATCTCTCTTAACCCAAAGAAGTGGCATGTTTGGGGCTAATAAAGACAAATTGTTAAGACACAGTGTCCAAAGAAGGGATCAAAATTGGTCCAAAAAGGGTAGCAGCAACTGGCAAAATCCATCAAACCAAAACTGTGAAAAGTATTCAATCATTTTTTTAACAAACCAATTTGTTAGAAGATTTATCCCAAAATTTACCAAGAAAGCGAAGGCAATATCAAAAATGTTGAAAAAAGGACAATTGTCATGCCCCCAAAATTGCAAGCATTGAAATGCAAGTAAATGAATAAAAGTATAAAACAAATAACAATATAAATATTAATAATTTAAATATTATAATTATAATTATAATCATTCTAATGTAATACTATAAATATTAAAGTATGTAAAACTCATATGAAAATAAATATTAATATAAAATAATATACACATAAATAATATATATAATAATAATATACAAACGATGGCTCGTGCGAGGATGAACATGTCTTCACACAGCACAAACTCCATAGGAAAGGATGGCAGAATTCAAGTGACAATAAGATGCCCTATTTAGATGACAGTGTGGCCACTATGCCATGTGGAATATATGAAAGGGCACTCTTGCCAAACATTGCATCCATTCATATAGTCATTACTTGTGGTAAAGATATAAATGCATAATAAAGTAATATATTCAGACATAGATCTGCATTCAGGAAAAAACAGGAAAAAAAATACAATCAGATCTGCATCATAAAACAGTAGAATATCTTCTGAGTATCAAAAGCATCAAATCAGGAAGAAAAATAATATTCTCTGAATATCAAATCATTGAAGGGATTCAGAAATGTATTTACATCTAAGAAAACAGAATTGAATCATGATGGAATGGGGAATAACATAAATAAGGAAGTCTATAATATATTTCTGAGTGCAGCAGCAGACGTAATAAGGAGATAAAAGGAATATTTTCCGAGCCTGAGAAGAAGATAGTTCAGTGGAATATTTTCCTAGGGTGTGTGCCTTCTTTGGTAAGTTTGCATTAACCACTTTTTCACAGGATGGCAGGATTATGCTCTGATACCACTGTAATGTCCCCTGTCCTAATTTGCCCTAGAATGCACCTATGGGACACAATCTCCACAACTAGGGTTAGGGTTTTCACCTTATCAAATGAATAGCTCCTTGATGATGTAATCTGGAATGCGAAACCTGCTGAGAATGACGTTGTATGTCCAATACCTCCTTGGCGGATATCTGTCTCTTTTCTTTCTACTGCGATGATGATCCCTCCATGAATGGCTTCTTCTCTATATCTATGCGTGTGAAAGGTTGCGTCGTTTTATTCTGGCCATGTTTATTTATTGGAGGGATCCCATCATCCTCCTTAATTAAATAGATTATTTCTTAAAGAGAATTAACATATGTTAATATTGTCTTTTATATTATCGATTTTTGTTTAGTCTTTTAATGCATTCGATTATGATTTATGAGAGTAAATGCGATCTATTCCTCCAGCTTTGTATACAGTGTATCACTGGTTGAGTTGTGCTAGTGCGAGGGGACAAGACAAAGGGATGTGTAGGTCCTTTATATATGTAATGGTTTGAAACAAGATATAGACAAGAAACATGATATTATTTCTATGTAAAACTTTTAACTGCTTCTATAATTCTGCCCCAAATATCTGACATGGTATCAGAGCATATATTCTTTCTTGGACATGTATCACAGATTTACTTGAAATCCTCATTAGTTTTGGTCGTCTAGCCCATGGCCTGCTGGTAAGGAGGAGAGAACTACACTTTGTTGCAAATCTGCATCAATGGATCAGATTTCATGTATTTGAGAGAAAGTTCTATGGAATGAAGGGTGATTCCTGTGAGGAACAGCAATACATCAAGACATCAACACCATATGAACTTCCTGTAGAACTCTCAAGATTTGATATGTCACCAAGGCAGCAATTGTGTGTTTGAGTTTCCTGGAAAATCTGAGGTGTTGCTGAAGTCTGCATTTGTAGTTGTTCATTTCTTTTGGTTGAATTCTTATAAATTTTTTACAGCATATCCATTCTATACTATGCACAATTCAAGCACTCATTGAGATTGCATTTCTTACATTATTCCGCAACAATCCATGTTTTGATTTGTGCTTTCATACTTTGCATGCTTTCAAAAACATGTGCATGCATCAAATAAGGTTGTGTTGAGATCCTTTCTTAATCTGTAAGCGATGTGATAAGATGTTGTGTCTGACAAAGACGTTAGATCCAAAAATCTGGTGGAATTCAAGAATAAATTGGCAGTGCTCAATGATGAGTTCATCACGCACAGGTTGGATCTCATCCCACTCACCTCCCATTGTGCAATCAAAATGAGTTTCTCATGTGATTGCGATCTATGTATCAATGATACACAGTGAGACAAGTACTCCATTAAATTCGACCTCATTTTCCTTAATTCTTGAGTCATTCCCGTTGATGTCGGCACATGCACTACCAGCATCTATGGCCTCACTGAGCAAAGGGGCATACTCATAGTCCATCATCAATGCATAGGTGTCAAGCTATCAATTTGATTTCTATTAGCTTGTTAATATATTAGAAATAAAATCTAAATCAATTATCTTTGAGTCGAGTTGGTTATTTAGAGCATAGTTGCAACACGCGCCAATAAATCGCCTGAATCGCGATTACTCGCGTGCCATTATCGGCGCCGAGTAAATCGCGAGAATACTCGCAGCCGCGTTTTTGCAAAAACGCGCAGCGATTTTTTGTTTATAACCCGCAAAAACGCGCGATTTAACCCTAAAAATGCGGCATTACCAAGTGTTTATTCATTCTACAATTTACCGAACACGATTTAGGGTGTTGAGGACGTGAATAAGGCAAAAAAACGATGCGATTAGGGCACGGATTTCACACAGGTTTTTCCGATTTCTGAAATATATTTTTCATAGTTTAAAGTTTAAAATGAGGCACGGATTTTTGCACAGATTTTTCTGTAAATTACTATTCATAACTATACAAAGCTGTCAAGAGTCGAGACAATTTGCAGCACGCCTATCTTAATACTAAGTTGCCACCAGGCTGTCGTTAGTTTTAAATTATGATTAAAAATAAAAATATGTAATTCGTTAAAGCCACAACCTTCCCTTACACGGGTTTCTATTAAATTGGTATTCATAATTAATATTAATCATTTATGGAAGAACAATATTTTTAATTTATTATTTATAATTCTAGTTGATAGTTCATAATATTATTAATTTATTATTTATTATTTACTATTATTATTTATTATTCATAATATTATTAATTTATTATTTATTATTTATTATTCATAATATTATTTAATTTATTATTTTTTATTTATTTATATTTTTAATTTATTATTCATAATATTATTAATTTATTATTCAAAGTTCTAGTTGATAATTCATATTCATAATATTACTAATTTATTATTTATTATTCCTAACAAAAATATACCATTATTAAAAATATACCATTATTAATAATTTAATATTACTCATTTATGAAAGAACAATATCATTCATAATATTATTAATTTATTATTTATTATTTATTATTTATTATTTCAAACCTTCGATAAATTTGCCGAGTTATTGCCGAGTTTTTCTCCGAGTTTTTGCCGAGTCCCGAGTTTTAAAATTTTTTGGGCCTGCCGAGTTATTGCCGAGTCCGAGTTTTTCAACTATGATTTAGAGTAGTTTTTAGAGTCTATATCTAATGATAGCTTTTAATGAAGTGAAGTTCTACAATGGCAGATTGTTATTGGTCATATAATGTCTTAAAATGATTTATTAGTTCTTATAAAATATAGTTTATGATATAGTCTAAAAGTCATGTATATTTTTCAAAATAGGGTCTATTTTCGCAAGTCATTAGTTGTGTCAAAATGTTTGTTTCAATTGTAATTGGAGTGCATGATCGGTGGTACCCGACACTCCTTGTAAGAAGTTCACATCAAGGGGCGGAAGATATATTCTTTCCTCCCAACTGATGAAATAAGTCTTAAAAGCCAAAATTGTAAGTAGCATACACAATGGAGGATGGAGGCACAAGAGGTTGGAGGACACTCAGTGTCCTCTTGTTAGTCACCAACGACAAGGCCGCTTATCAGCTTTAGTGGCATTTTATTTTCTATTGTGTGACAGTGAGTTTTCTATGTTGTTGGAGATCGAGTGGCATGATCAACAACAATGGGTATTTCTATTCATGTGTGTTATTTTCTTCTATATCCTCCTAGTGTAAAATACTATAATGAACAAAAGCACTAGTGTAATGCAATTCATGGATCTTGAAAAAGTTAGTGGTGATCCAAAAAACCATATGAGGTGAACAGATGAGTGTGTTCATGTTTGTGGTAAACCTATGTGAAAAACATGAAAGGTTGATGAGAGTTGCCTTTTGTTTGAATCGAGATCATGAACCAGAAGAATTGGGCTTACTGTAGTTGAAAGTGTTAAAGTTTGAAAGGAGGAGAATATGGACATCATTGATATTGTAAATAGTTGTATAGGAGAGCAGCTAGCTACATAGATCCTCTGACTATCGGACTTCTTGGAAGTGTGGTCGATCGGTGATGAGTTCACTGGAAGTGAAAGCAAGATAAATTCTCGTAGGTGATCATGTGCAACAAGATCAAGATAGCAATAGCAGACCTAAAAACATGCATAGGCATACGATTTTGTTTGCAATTTGTGTGATGTACTTTCTCTCCATGTTCACACTAAGGGGGGGGGGGGAATGTTGGAAATGTATTGTTAGTGCTAAGTCTGGAATTAGTTAAAACCGTGCAAGGATGTGTAGTCCTTCATACATGTAATGGTTTGAAACAAGATAGACAAGAAGCACGATATTATTTCTATGTAAAACATTTAAATGCTTCTATAATTCTACCCCAAATATCTAATAATACCTTCCTATCCAATTTTGGAAACGAGAGTGTCTGCAAACCATTGGCAATGGTCTGGGCAAATATTATTGTGATTCAAAGGAGACAATCAAGTATGCAAGCTCCACCTATGCATGTATTTGTGTGGAGATGGATCTCTCCATAGGTCTCCTAGGTGAGATCTCCTTAAAAGTGGGTTAGAGAAACTGGAGGTAGCCAGTAGACTACGAAAGAGTTGCCTTCAAATGCAGAAAATGTTTTTCAACAGAACACTTCACACCTTAGTGCCCAAAATTAAAAAGCTACAACATGGGAAAACAGGCTTCAAGTTGCACTCCCACTTGGTGGATTGGTGTTGAGCTTCATCATTAAATTATAAAATCTATTTCTCAGACAAAGTTGAGTCCCTTCATGGCTCCATTGCCAGTCTACTCAAAACCAAATTCATCTTCTCCTTCAAACAATTTATAAGATTTTGGTTCAAGGGTCCCACAGTGGGACTCTAAAAACAATGCCACTTCAGAAGTCTCAAAAAAATCAATGGTGAAAGAGGTTTACAAGCATACAGATCTTTCAATGGCATCTTCAGTCATCCTAGTGTTGGATGGGGAGCCTTGTTCCAAGGATGACACCACTAATGGTAGTCTCGAGCAAAACACATGGATGGTATTTCAATCTGCTCAGGCATGGACAGACGTTAAGAGGAGGAAATCTCCCTCCTCAAGACCCTCACACCAAATGATGCTTAGATATGCAAAGAAAGGGGATAAACCCCATAATTTGTGATTGTCCCCTGTCAAGGACTGATAGTGTTTTTTGAACTTTGTGACCCCATGCTATGATGAGTCGAATAACTATTTAGTGATATTAGCATTTAGACCAAGGAAACAATTGTCATTATGCACCCCAATATTCAGGGCATGCACGTTAGCTCTTTTTCTTCTCTATTATTTATCGAGGTATGGCTCCCTTATGCCTAACTTACATAGCAAAATATATATATATATGAGTATATTATGTTTAAATACTGAAATTATATTTTATAGTATGTTGTGTGTAAAATTTTAAAATTGAAGCTAATGTAAAAGATATAATTTAGGTTTTAAATATTTGATTTTTTAATTATATTTAAGTACTCTTTTTAATTACGAGTTATTTATTTGACATGTAAATGAGTGTCAAATTAATGTTAAGGAGTGACTTTTGTAAACCATTACAATTCACTCTTTATTGCCATTGTAGCTATGCCTTTACACGTAATTCTATGGTATTTCATTGGGTAAAAATTGGGGGTTTATTGTTACTTTCACACAATTTCAAGAAAATGATGAAATAAAAGGTAATAAAAATTAGAAGAGCAGCTAGAATAATCGAGCAATATGAACATAAAAAAAAATCTGCATTCCAAAATTTATGGGGTTACCTCTCATTTTTATTTACTCTCTAATCTCTATGCAATTAGAATGCCTTTTAATTCAAAAAAAAACACCTGTTTTCTCTCTTTTTATTGAATTATCCTACATTTTTTGAAAATCTGATTTTTTTCCCATCTTTTCCCAATTAAACCCCAAATTTTTGAAAAAATCTTTATCTCTTGATTTGTCAATTTATTCCCAAGAACAATTTTGAATCAGAAGCATATGGAATATTGGATGTTGAGCCAGGGTCAGAAGCATATGGAATCTTGGATGTTGAGCCAGGGTCAGAAGCATATGGAGAGGCAAGAAGCTTGCATGAAGGATGGATTGGTATCAATTATCAATCACATGGCTAATATGGAGTTATTCTGCATGGATTTAGCTCTTTCTGTTGACAACTTGAGCGTGACTCTATACAATAGTCAACATGGAGATCTCAAAATTGTTTAAGCTCCCTTAATTTTCTGAGAAAGGTGTAGAACAAATAGTTCAAAAGGAGTATATCAAACCAGGCATGATGATAGTGGATAGAGATAAGGGGCCAGCAACAGTCCAGCTCCTCTTTAGTTTTTGAATCATCTTTTTTGGCAAGATTTTGACTGCGCTTGTTATAACAAGTGTCCCACTAAATAGTTTAGTTTATATAGTTTTTCCAGCATTTACCATATTGTAATAGTTGTTCTTTAAGAGTGGGCCCTTATAGAACCCATAGCTATATTTTCTAAAAAATACCATAGAACAATAATAAACAAAATTGTCCTAAATTCTCATAATATATTATAGAATATTAACAATTTTAAATCAATCTTAAAATTTTAATATAATTATGCTATATAATTAAATTTAGATTATAAATTTTATTGTTTAAGTTTAAAAGTACTAAAAAGATTGAACTTAACAAAATGTCTAAATATAATTTAAATATAAAATTAATGAAATACACAAAATTAAAATATAACAAATTGAAATAAAATACAATAAAGTAAAAAGCAAATAAAAGTTTCTTAATATAAAATATTAAAAATTAAAACCTTAAGCTATTAATAATTTTAAAACGCAAACAAAAAATTTCTTAATAATAAAAAAAAAGTCTATTACAATCTTTCACTATTAATAACTTTTAACTAAAATAAAAATTTCATTTTTAACAATAGTCGTGAATGAAAATCCCAGTGTAAAGAAATGAAAGCATGAGGAAATAAAAAATCTGGGCAGTGTGAGGAAACAAAAACACAGTAGCAATGTGAGGTAATAATAACACAAAGGCAGCATCAGGAATACAGCAGAAACATAGCAGCTTCAGTTTTTTAAACCCAAAATCAAACAGCCTTAGCAGAAACCCTGAAAGGTATGATTAATATTTTTTTCTCATAAAACTCCAAGCCTTCATTCCGTACAATTTGTAGGGCAATTTTGAACCTTTTTTTTTTCGTTCAAATGAAGTTCGCTAAGTTTCAAATTTGAACCAAGAAATTCAAATTTCAAACTTTCATATTTAAAAATTAAAAAACAAATTATTTCTGCTATCCCAATTACTATATTCAGGGGGATAAAATTGTAACATAGCTATCAGACTATTAGTCAATTCTAAAAGAATGATGTTTGGAAGGTGGCACCTAGACCTACTGACAGACCAGTGATTAACTCTAAGTGGCTATACAAAAGCAAACACAGTGTTGATTCTTTCAATGCCAAGTTCATAGTCCATGTATTCTCCCAAAGATTGGAAATAGACTATGAGGAGAATTTCGCTCCAATGATTGGGAAACTTCCATTTGGTCCATGATTTCACTAGCTACTTCTTTTAGTTGATATTTGCATTATATGGATGTAAAGACAACTTTCTTGAAGGAAAATATTGATGAAGAAATCTAAATAGAGCAGCCTAAAAGATTTGAGGAACCAATGGGCATGATGATTTGTTGTGTAAACTAAACATCTCCCTGCATAGGATTAAGCAAGCAACTTGGACATGATGTAATATCCTGGATGGAATATTTTATGATTCTGATCAATTTTAAATTTCTTTAATAATTTACAAGGGTCGGCTAACTTTCAAGAAGATATTTGTATCTGATAAATAACAGAAATTAATCACAGCAGCATCATACATTGACTGCCCAGTTTTGCCACAAAATCTTTAACCTCTTTGAATTCAATAGGAATTGCTATAGTATGCAGCACTTAAAGCATAAGATGAATTACCACCGTTTTTGGAATAAATCAGCACACTCTCCAATATGAAATGTGAGTTGCTGAACATATATTGCGGAATAATATTGACTAGCCTGCCTTGTTTCAGTCAGGCAGCTCTGTAATTTAGTTTATAAAAGCTGCCACAAACCCTCACTTCACCTTGGCTGATGTAAACTGCAACTGGTATGAGATTGCTGATTTTCAAACAGATGTATGACACCGTACAGATGAAGATAATTGGTCCAGCCAATTAAATTGTCTCACACAAAAAATCACAGTTTGGTGCATAAATGTTGTTGTATTTAGTTGACCCTCTTTGACAACAACCGTATATATATGAGCACCAGATTTCTGCTCTTTGGAATTTGCAGTACACTGAATATTTTTGGGCAATATTAGCCACCCAAACTATGTAATAGTCCAATAAGAATCAAATATAATTGGTTAAATAGAAACAGTTTGAATCAGGTGTTTTTGTCCTCTAATTCCAGACCTAGAGGGGTTTCATCTATAGTTTCCATACTTTCATACTCACTGTTGGGAGATCAGAGAGCATACGAGACTAAGAGGCCCAGGGTCTCATGCACGCTATGAGAGATTGAGGAGTATAAGAGCCCAAAAGGCCCACTCTCATGCTTGCGATGGGAGATCGAGGAGCATAAGAGCCCAAACGGAGGCGCACGCTCTCAAGCTCACTATTGGGAGACCCGGGAGCAAGAATGCCCTAAAGGCCCTCAACCTCCTAGTCCAATCGGCCTTGTGCTCTCCCAGAACCTAAAGGAGACCTCCTCGTCCGATCAATCTGACTGTCGATGAACCTAAAGTCTACCTCCATAGTCCACTGGTCTAGTGCTATCCTTCACTCTAACCTCTTCCACCTAAGGATGTCATACTCTCCACAACCTAAAGCAAACCTCCTCGGCCTACACTTTAACGCTCTTTCTCGAACTACAGTGGTTACAGGCTTCGCGCTTCCAGTAATCTCGCTCCCCATCTTATCGTATGAATAGTACGCTTTTCGTTTTTCTCTTTTTTTTTTTTTTTTTTTTTAGGCTAACTAGTGAAACCTTTCTCAAGCTCGAATTTTTTTTTTCACCTGGACAAGTATCGCAGACATCGCCGTGAGCTGTCCAACCGGACTGTAGAATGCATAAACTTGCAAACATGTCGCAGACTACATACTTTACTGAAATTAAAACCTAGGCATTTGGAACAATTGCATCTAGCTCATGTATTTGCACTACTTCATATTGGACAAAACCTAAATACTGAAAAAAAAATTCAAGCGGAAAAATACCTCGATCAGAGCCTGCGCGAAACTGTTCGAGACGTTCATCAATGCTAATGCGATTTTGTTCAGTCACGGGACGCTTCCCAAACGCAAATCCTCCTCTCCCTCCTCTAGCCATTATGCTCAGAAATTATATTTTCTGCACACGGCGATAGGATAAAAAGACTACACTTGCTGTGGCAGATTAGACGACAAAAGTCAGGAGTAGCTCGGTGTCGATCGGTCTAAAACTCCACGATTTTCACCGCTTCTCGTTTTTCTTATTCCTTCTGGATTATATGGTTCTTAACCAGTGCAAGATGATTAGGTATTTACCTTCTTATCGTGTCTTGATGAGGCATCCCATGGGAGTTTCCGTTACCCTAACCCTAGTATATTCGTATCTTGCGACCGACAATTTGGCATTGAGGTCAATGTTACACTCCTGCTTAAAGAGGTCGCTTACTAATGTTGATTGAGATGAATTCCCAAGAGGTGTAGAGTATTAGGGTACGGTCCCATGGAGGGGGCTTCCTAAAAAATTTCAGCGGCTCCTGAGATTTTTTAGGAATATTTTAAAGCTGGTGGTCCAATGAATTCAATTTTGCAATTTAGCTTAAAAGTTTGAACTCCAAAATTCAAGGAACGAAGTGGAGTAATTTGATAAAAAATAATGAATAAATAAAAATTCTCCCATTTTTTAGTTTTTTTAAGAATTTAAAATTCTAAGTGATAGACAAGTGGCAAAAAAATTTCTAAAAAATTCCTAAACTGTAGGGGCAATTTCTAGCCCCACCTCAATTTCACCCGCTGAAATTTGCAGTCCTAAAAGGTAGGGGCTGCTATTTTTCAGGAGAAGATTCCAATTAATCATGTGGCATAATTTTTTTTGCTTCATGGGACCGCTTGATCCATGAAAATAGAAGCCGAAGCCCCCCCATGGGACCATACAGTTAGTATTCCGATTTAAGGAGGTGTAATGATTACGTCAATTGTAATTTATATAGAATGTTTTATAATTTGAAAAATAATAATAATAATAATATTATTTTATAGTCCACGATACCCGGCAATCTGTTTTAACTATGTTTCTTATTAAAATAATTTGTAGAATGAAATGTCTACATGATCAATGACTTGTGCATTAAAATCACTTAAATAAATATTTAAAAAATAATTATAAAAATCAAATAATAGAGTTTGTCACAAATCTCACAAGATTCTGTGAAAAATGAAATTCAATGCTACAAACCATACTTTGCATCAAAAGATCAATTTTGAGCAAGCTAAATGCAAGGAATGTGTGTCCTAGAGTATCTTGCAAATAAAAGTATATCAATAAATCATTAAAATAAAAACATTATATGCTTAGGTGCTTCTTGCCAAAATTCAATAACCAAAAAACCTTAGAAGAATAAATACAATTCAGAAAAGTGAAAACAAAATTAAGGAGAGATAACAAACACGTACAATATTATATACTCAACTCCAATGTAAGATACATTTAGCAATGCACTCCTAATTTTTGTCAATGTACCTTTTAAAAACCATTCCAAAATAAGATTTGGCAATCAATGTAGTCTCACCCCATCTGACCCAACTCATAAATTTTTTGTATCATTTCATGATTGGAAAAAAAGAATTAATGGTTTTCTTATATCTTATTAGACATTGAATTTCCCTACCTTTCAAGATGTTTTTGGCAATTAGGGCCTTAAATTTGTTTACACCACAACATTAAAAATATGGACATACCTATCTATGCATTTTTGGCCTGTGATAAAACCTCGACTACAAGGTTTGGTTGGTAATGAAATCCAATAATAACAGCTTGATTACATTCTCCCTCTCATCCCACTCAACAATAGAAGCTTGGGGTGGGTCATGAGGATCCTCTTCATAAGTCCCCTTCACAGTCAACTTCTAGTAGCTTTTGTAATTTACAAGCTTCTTCGTAGATGCCTCGTTTAACTATCACTTATCACAACTACGGAGAAAGTTCGGGGGGGCCATTTTACACTACCATGTCCTTGAGGTCTATCTGATGGTTCTCTCTATATTATGGAGATCCTCAACTAGTCCAAAATAGAAGGTAAGGAAAGCATAGCCAAGATAAAAATCTCATAGGAAACTAAGTCCACTTTATAGAAATACCATTTTGCTCAGTATACCTCATTGTAGGAAGATTGTCGAGGATCAAATTGACTTGGTACAGATCATCAATCCTTTGCTTCAAGACCTTGACCTCATGCTCATTTAGTTGCTTAGTGGTACAAAGATAAAAGGATAAATGTTTGTATTCATGTGAAAAATATATGGTGAGGTTTTGATCTCGTCACCCATGAGAAGCTCACCTAGATTCTCTACACTTTTTTAATCCTTTTTGGGGCTGTTTTGTATGAAAAGCTATAATGACTAAAGGGAAACTCAATTTTGATTAAGGTCAAAGAGTAAACCTTAACAATCAAATCCTCGCCTTTAGGGTAAGTATGTGTATAGCTTCTAGTTAAAATTCATCATAAAGAGATCCAAATAGAAAAAAAATGACTATGACTATAGTACTCATTTGTGAAGCATATCTCAGTGCCAGTGGAGTAATGTAGCCCTAGCATTGGTGTCCCAAAAACCCTCACATCGTTGATAGAACAAAATATTACCCCCAATATATAGAACCAATGCCTCTATTTAACAAATAACAACATAATTGTTTTAAAATAAAATAAAACACAACAAAAAATGATTCGTCATTTATGGATTTTACCCCCTAAAAAAACTCATTGAAACCATGGCAAGGGACTTACCTCAAGATTATGCTTTTAATGATACTAATGAGAAAAATGGGCAAAGTTTGTAGCAAATATATTACAAAATTCTACCAAAGCATTTTTTTTTTTAAAATCGAACAAACCAAAACCAATCTCCCTACAACTTTTGCTCCAATCTATTCATGATAAACGAAGAGTATATCTACAAATACTAGGGTTTTAGGGCTCTTTTTTATACTGTAGAATAGCTAGGATCAATTCATCACATTAATTTCAATTTTTATCTTTTATTGTAGGACAACTAGGATTGGATTCAACACATTAATTATAATGTTTATCTCCAATTTTATTTGATGTTATCCTTTGATTGAATCAAAAAATATCTTTGAGAATTTATCGGCATAATGCATATTTAAAATCCTCCAAATGAAATGAAATCAAATTTTATCTCAAGTCATGTATCATATTTAAATGATCTCAGGCAATTCAAATAGTTTAGAAGTGATCAAAAATTATTTATTAGCAAGAAGACACTTGTTTATTGAGACTTGTTTTTGACTAAAAGCTGACATCAAGGAGTATGTGATGTGCATGGGATGGAGAAATGTTTCAAATGGTCCTATTTTATTCAACTAGTCTGAAATTTTTTCTGATGTGAGACATAGTAAATTTTGGTTGATTGTGCCCACACTATATAGCCTATCAGCTAACTAGTTATTAGTATTTGCCTTTTTTTTAATTTAATTGTTTTTTAGGTTTTTTATTTATATGTAGATTTTTTTGAGATATATAATAAATTTTTAACTGTTTAGAATAGTTAAATATTGTACAATAATATTTTTAATTTTTATATTCATTCTTGTTTTAATATTTTGTTTACAAGTTATTTATTGATAGGAAATTTAGATGTTGAATGTAAGTTATTTGTTGTTGAGAAAAATTAGTTTTAAAAGCATAATAATAAATTAATATGCTAAAAAAATTGAAAATTTACTATCAAAGATATTATTCTTCTTTATAATAGATTTGTGAAGATTTCTATAAAATTTCAAGATCTTTATTTCTCAAAGTACATGCTAGCTACAAAAGCTATATAACTAAATTACTTGGAATCTCTTGAATAGTGTTCAGAGATTTTATATAACACTCATTTTTTCCTATGCATGAATAATTAAACTTTTATGTAGATTAACTACATAATTAATGGTGAATCAATGGTAACTTAAAGTGGTGAATTTGTACAAGTGGTGGAGTGAATTTGATAGTAAAGGCACATGTATTATATGAAGACATACAAGTTTAAATCTAGAGCATAGAGGAGTTGTACTCCTCTTTAATCTTTGAAGAATATATAATGTAAATGTAAAATGATCCTTTTATGGATTTCTATAATGGGGTCTCTTATACTAAACAAGTCACCCTCTTAACGAAGACCAAAAATAATAATCTCTATGTTTGCCATTTTCTAGGATTCAAATAGTAGAGTTTTATATGGACAATTGTTGAAGGTGATGACTTAGCATCCTTTACACAAAAAATAGTAAATAAGACTTATCAAATCATATAGACAATGCAATTATTTTATATCTTTGTTGTAAAGTATAATCTTATAATTTTCCTTTTTGACACAAACTTTCATTATTATCTTATTGTTAAACTCTTCCCAACTAGATTGTCATATAAGACAAATAAACAAACATAAATAAACATGATAACTTATTATACACAAAAAACTAAAGTGAGACAAAATAGAGAGAAATAGTTTATAATGTAACGTTGGTCCTACTTAGATCATAAAGCATGTGTGAACTTGTTTATATAATTATTTTGATGAGCATTTAAATTAAGGATGAAATCCCTATTTTATTTCAATCAATAATTAAATTTTAATTTATATATTTATTAAATAGTTTATAATAAGATTAAATTGATATCTTTGAATAAGATGTGACTCTAGAAATCTCCCTCTACATGATATGGTTGTCTATTATCTTTATTCTCTTTCATATCATATTTAATAATGTAAACAATGAGTGACTAGGTATTGCATGCATAGTGTATATTTTAATATTTATTTAATATTTTGTGTATGAAATAATATATAATTTATCTTTTCTAAGAAAGAAAGAAATTATGGCTACATTTACATTATTGTATATATCACCTAAGTTATGTTCATTCCTAGACAATATATTACAAGTGGGTTTTAAACAAGTAGACAAATTATGCTATGGAAGAGTGCTTGCATTAAAAGATAGAAAGAGAGTTCATGAGAAGGGCATCCCTAGTTTGAAGTTTAGAGTAGAAGAAATCTAGTGATGAGGTGCATGAAGTTTGCAATTATTTTTACATAAAAAACTAGAGAAATCATGATAGTTATATCACAACATGGAACTTATCACACTATGGCGATAATATCCTAGTACTAAAGAGTTGAAGATGTCAAAAAAGAAGAAATGTAGATAGGACCAAAAATTTGAATTCTAAGATGGTGACCTTTATAGTATTGTCGACTTACACAATGTAGTAAGGACCTTTACTCAAATAGACTTTAAATTTCAAGAGATGTGCATGTTGATCTCTAGCTTACCATTATCGTTGCAAATCTAGAACTTGATAAAGTATAGGAATAAGATAAGGGAGTTTTATCAAACTACCTCACCAAGCAACCACACAACAATAACAAGAGTGTTTACACAACAATAACAAACTAAAATTTATTCAATTCTCACATATACATACAATCTAAAAAATAATGGTATCAATTCAAGAAATGGTCTTTCAAATGATTGCAATGACTCCAAGGAGAAAACAACAATATTAGAACCTCTTTTATCTATTGTACATGCCCAAATCCTAGATTGACCTTCCTTTCTTCACATGCTCTCCTTTCCTTATTTACCAACCTACTTTGATTTTGGCTCCTTGACTTTATCTCATTCTACTCTTTTTATGTGTGTTGATGATAGTTCAACTATCAAATAAAACTTAAACAGTCTCTTTCCACATGTCATGACCTATGTGCAATCATTTTCCTATTGCCAATTGAAATCTTACACATTTTTTAGGGTTGAATTTTAGGAGTGACCCATGCCTCTTTATTTTCACAAGTGTTAGGGGTGGGCATTATGGAGAAAGCCTGATGAGTCTCTTTTTGGTCAAGCATTGGGTCTCGATCAAGAACCTTTCCCTTAGTCACTCCTTCGCCAATTATATGACTTTTGTCAAGAGCCCATTGCTTCTTGGGAATCAAGGCTTTAGTTTCAACAAGGAACCTTGCTTCTTAATAATCTTTGGTTAGCTAATTGGATGTTTAATGGAAGACCAATGACCCCATTGATGTTGAGATTTAGGGTTTTGGGATAAACCTAAATACCTTTCCTTTCAGGTCATTGTGTTAAGCATATATTTGATAGCCCAATTCCCATTCATGTTGTCGAGTATCAACTTGATAGGGGTCATTGTGCCTCAAAATTCCTTTTTCCTAAGGTTTTGAGTTATAAGGAAGCATGATACCCTAATTTCCTTTACGTATTGGAGTTTATTAAAATCAACTAAATTTATACTCCCAAAAACTTGACTTTAACCCATATATTTAAACTTTTATCAATTATTTTTTCCCTAACTCACCAAATTTTCTAATCTTCGTCATGTGAACACATCAAAACTTCAAAACAAGACAAAGCATCTAAAAATTATTTTTGGGTGATATAATATTGTCCATAAACCTTGAATGCTCCTACATCAAACACCTTAAGTAGAGAAATGTTTCATGATTTGGAAACTCAAAAATATTTGAAAGTACATGGGATGGTAATCCCATGTTGTCCTTGATCCACATCTTCTCTCTATCCCCTCGGATTTTTCCATTTCTTCCCTTCTACTCTTCCTCACCCTCCCCAACACACAAATCAACTCTAGTGTTCATGATTTGTAGGGTTGATTCATGGCCTTTGTGATAAAATTTACAACTTCCCAACTATACCTTAGGGTATGTGTTCTCAAAGCTTCCACTCCCTTGGTAATTACTTGCATCCTTTTTGTTGTTACCCTTGTCTATAGGTTGTTTTTGGATAAAACCAATATTCTACCCACTATTTCCATATATAATTTTCTCCTTAGGCACCTTTGTGGAGATGTTATTAACTCCTATAACCTCCTTCATAACCTATTTTTTGCATTACAATAAACTATAAGAATGGTTTCTTTTACTTTCTCCTCCTTCTCCTTCACATAACTCAAGACATACTTTTATCTATCCTTCATGATGGTGTATAAATTTATTCTACCATCATAGTTATCTCCCCTATCAAATTGTCATGGTCTTCCTAACAACATATGATAGATATTCATTGTATAGCACACAACACTTCATCCCTATAAGGCCTAATTTGAAAACTAGTGAGACATATCTCATTAACTACCAACTCAATCTCTTTGCAACCAGGAAACCTTATATGGGCTTGGGTGTTTATGCCTCTTTAGACATATTTTCTATCATTTCCTTAGAAAATAGGTTACTTGTACTACCACTATCTACCATGAACTTACAACACTTACCATCCAACTTGCATACAACTCGAAAAAGACACCTTCTTTGAGATGGTTTGTCTTCTTCCTCATCTAGCTTCATTAACACTCTCCTCGATATGAGATATTCACTTTTCAATGATGCTACACTCTCTTCATCCACTTGTGCCAAGCAATTTCTTATTGTAATCTTCTTATTTCCCTCTTGAATTTGTGGACATTCGTATGCTCGATGACATGCTTCTCTACATTGGAAACACTTACCAAAGAAAATCTTGTTATTACTACCATATACTCTTGCATAATATGTCTTCCCTTTTGTACCTTGGACACTTTCTCTACTACATTTTGGTTTGCTTTCTTCCTCACTAACTTAAATTTTCCACTGATGTTGCTCCCCTGTCCCTCATATTTTGCGAATATTCCTTTGCTTTGGATTTTTTTTATTGCCTCCTTGATATCTTCTCCTCTTAGATTTCAATGCATATTGATATGCCTCTTCCACCTTGATGATTTTCAACATGCCTATCTCATCTTGGATGTTGAATCTCAAACCATTTATATACTTGTCCACTTTTTCTTGACCCATTTGGTGTTGTCTTGATCTAATCACCATCTCGTAGAACTCCTTTGTGTACTCCACACTCATATCCTTCTACTTCATATTTTGTAACTTCACAAATATCTCCAATTCACAATCTCTTGAGATGAATTACACCTTCAATCTAAATACTATTTATCTCTGTCTTGTTATTATTGGATTTCCATTTGCAACCCTCTCTTTGTAATTCCCTCCACCACAATGCAACATGTCCCATGATTTCTTTTGCACTAATTTTATCCTATGTGAATCTATAATCTCCTCCAAGTCAAAGTATTCCTCCAACTCACCTATCCAATCAATTAACTCATTAGGATTCAATGTTCTAGAAAATTTATAAACATCCATTTAGTTACACTTACCAATTCTGGAAAGGGCTCTCAAGGATTTTTCTTCTCCAGCATCTACCAGTTGTTCATTTTCTTTTTCTCATTCATTTTTTTTACTTTATTCTTCACTTACGTGGTTTTCAACATTATCAAAATTTCTTATCAATCCAACAACTAAATTTCTCATCGCATTCCTCATCTCAACGCATTGTTGATCAAACATTTCTTCTTATCGAGGAAATCTTTAATTTCCCATAAGTAATAAAACACTTTCTATTCCTTTAACCACACACTATGGAAACAAACTGACCTTCACAAGTTTCAACATTGATCTTTGTTCTTTGTAACTAGAGGACTCCCCTTAACACCTGCAATGCACTTTTGAGCCTTGGGAACACCTATTACATCTCCTTTTACAATTACCAACACCTTCCCAACAAGAAACCTTTCTCTAATACCATTTAATAATGTAGTCAAGATAAGGGATTTTTTACAAACTATCTCACCAAGTAGCCACACAACAATAATAAGAATGTTTACACAACAATAACAAACTAAATTTTATTTAATTCTCACATGTAAATTCTTCAACTACAAGTAAAAGTCCATTCACATAAATAAATATAATAGTATCAATTTAGGCAATAGTCTTTCAAATGATTACATGACTCCAAGAAGAAAACAACACTATCAAAATCTCTTTTATCTATTGTATATTCTCAAATCCTAGATTGACCTTCCTTTGTGTGCTCTCTTTCTTTCCTTATGTGCCAAACTGCTTTAATCTTGGCTCCTTGGCTTCATCTCATTCTATTATTTTTATGCATTTTGATGGTAATTCAACTATCAAATAGAATCTGAACAATCTCTTGCCATGTGTCATGACCTTTGTGTAGTTGTTTTCGTGTTGCCAAACAAAATCATGCACATTGTTGAGGATTGAAGTTTAGGAGTGACTCATGCCTCTTTTTTTACAAGCATCAAGGGTAGACAATATGGTCAAAGCTTAATGAGTCTCTTGTTGTTTGAGCTTTGGGTCTCAATTAGGAACCTTGCCCTCTGTCACTCCTCCATTAGTAATATGAATTTCATCGAAAACTCGATCACTTCTCAGGAATCAAGGTTCAAGTTTTAGTAGGGAACTTTTCTTCTTAACAATCTTCAGTGGGCTAGTAGGACATTTAATGAAAGCTCAACAACCTTGTTGATGTTGGGGTTCAAGGTTTCAAGATAAACTCAAACACCTTTCCTTTCGAGTCATTATTTTATGCATATTCATGATAGCCTAATTCTCATTCATGTTGTCAAGTAGCGACTTGGCAGGGGTCATCATGCCTCAAGTCTTCCATTTTTCTTAGGTCATGGGATTACAAGGAAGCTCAATACCCCAGTTTCTTTACATCTATCGAGATTTAGTGAAATCAATAACTTTAGACTCCCCTAAAACCCTACTATAACCCATATCTTTAAGCCTTGACCAATTCCATCTATCCTAACTTACCAAATTTGCTAATCTTCTTCCTATAAACACTTCAAAACAAGATGAAGAATCTAAAAAATATTTTTGGGCGATGCGAGATTACCCATAAACCTCAAATGGTCTTTCATCAAGAGACACATTATATTGGATCCCCACTGATGATATGTGTAACATGTTGCTTGGTTGAAAGTAATGGTATAATAATGATATTTTTTTGTAAAATTTGTTTGAAACTTACAATGAAACTATCTAATTCTATAAAATCTAGAAGTATGTTGTAGATGTTAGACAAAGAAAGGGAATGTCAAACTAGAAGTAAATCCCTAAGTATAATAATTTGTAATCATTATATTTGATCATAATTGCATATAACTTTAAGTTGCAAAAGACATTAGAATTTGCATAAATACAATATTTTTTCAATAATATATGAATCATATTTTTACAAAGTGTACTATAATATGTAACATAATTAAAGAGTTACTAAAACATGCAAGGAATTTTCTTATGTCACACATTGTCAACCAAACTAGTTCTTTGGTTAAGAGACATTACGACTCCTAATAAATAATTTTATGAATGAATTTTGTATTTCGTTGTGTGACATAAATAAAATACAATAGTTCTAACTTTGAACCATTGATAATGGCCTTTATTGTAGTTGGTAGTTTGCATGACAAATATACAACATTCATAAATACACCACATCCATTGTGCTTGTTCGACATGAGAAGCCAAGTGCAATATGAAATAGCAAATAACTTTTAATTTGCAAGTTTGTTTTTGTATTCAATATCTAAAACTCATTGCTCCCCATAAAATTTATATCACAGTGACTATTAAGACAATATTTTTATTTAGTATATAACCAACTTTAACAAGTAGTCATCTTTAAACAAATAATAATTTATTATAAAAATTTATATATATAATAAAATATCATAAAATAATATAATAAAGCAATGAGAATTTTGATTACCTTTTAGTAAGATAGTTTGTGGGAATTTTTCTTACATTGAAAGTTACTTGTATTCAAAAAGAAATGATACATTTTTTAGTATATAGGGAAAATCTATTTGGAAGGAATACTATATTGTTTGTGTAAAATTCATTTTTTTAGAGTTCTCAAACAAACTAATTGATAGTTAATTATGATTATACTTGGCCATAGAATATGTTGATCATTCTTTGATACAACTTGCATTGATTACAAGGTTGTTTTGATTAGATGTGAATTATCCTTTTGCATATAAGTATCATGGGATGAAGATGGTTATTGATTTATCATGTATTCCTCATAGGTAATTTTTTGTAATTAGAAGGAAGAAAGACTTGAATAATAGATATGTCCAA
Organism: Sequoia sempervirens; assembly: GCA_007258455.2. Lineage (NCBI taxonomy): Eukaryota > Viridiplantae > Streptophyta > Pinopsida > Cupressales > Cupressaceae > Sequoia > Sequoia sempervirens. The sequence goes on from VDFB02270651.1 coordinate 371,074,396, forward strand.
GGAATAAAACACTGTTTACTTATTGTCATATGTCAATATGACTTTGTGGTAGTGAGAGTAAATGTATGTAATGTATTTATTGTATTTAATAAAATGAACAGTCTAGTCTTGAAATGCCCGTGTGTATCAAATTTATAGTTACATTTAGGGCTAAAATCATGAAATAAAATTAAAAATAGATTAGATATTTTTATGGTTCCATAAATTTGCAAGATATGATAAAATCTATATTATTTTGTTTTTTGAAGCCATTTTTATTAATTATATAAATTCAATAGTGTGAAGTTACTTACCTCAAATGTTGACTACAAATAATTGTATAAATGGTCCAGTGTCCTCTTATTATTCAATTTTCCAATTTAGGTTGATTGGCATGTACGAAGAACCTTCTCTTTTGCATCATTTTGCTTCATAATATTTTTAAATAATACTTTGGCTATTCATTACAACAAAATTGTTCTTTTATTATAGAATTTAAGGATACACCAAATTTGGATGAATTTGTACCTATTCCATGGACATATAAACTATGATAACTTCTTATTTTATTGAAAAGTATGTTAGAAGGAAAGGGTTTTAACTACAATGAAGTAAAGCATTAAAAACATAGTTTCACTTGTGCTTTGTTAAACTTAGAATCTCCATCTTTTTTGTCAACAACATATTGGAAAGTTATTCTTTTAGTGTTATTGAAAAGTGCACCTATAAATCTAATTGCATAATCATCAACACTTGTGAGGGGTTGTTTAAGGTTGGTACTTCGTATGGATTTATAATCTTCATGCATGCATGGTATGGTTTCAATTTTTCTTGAGTACGTTAAAATTAATATGCAATCATAATCACTGTGGTCATAACCAACTATAGGAGAAATTTGGAAGTTTATAATGCAAAAAATTGTTCCTAGAACTATTTTTTGCTTCATGTTGATGCACAAGGTCACCAATCAAATTGAAAGTGATAGTCATCTTATCTTTATCATTAGTCAAATCCGCATAAAACTCATCTCTTATTTTATCAAATTTATCCAAACTAGATTTGTAAACTACAATGGTATCTCCTTCAAATACATTTCCAACTTTATGAGCATTAAGTTCTTCAATTGATATATATTTTTTTTTTACCTACATTGATGATAAAAAGTGAATTTATAGTCTGTAAGCTCAATTTGGATAGTATAAGTGAAATAAGTAATGTTGATTACTGTTTGAAAATTTGTTATTGTATATGTTTATTTTTTACTCTCTTTCTACTTTTTATTTTTTGCCATAAGGAAAATATAAAATGTTTACATATGTTTTCAAAAATTATAATTATATTTAAGATACAATTTATTGAGTGTAACACTTAAGACTATTAAATATACACGAGGATGCATTATTATTAAGATAAATCACAAAATAAATTCATCTTAATTCCAAATTTCAAATTTGTATATATAAATTTGATTTGCAAAAGCACAAGTAAACTTATTTTTTTATGCATTAGCACAGTATGGTTGATTTGGGTACATTTGTTATAAATAGATTTTGATGCATAATCAAAGACAACTTGTAAAGATAACATTTGTAAACTCTATAATAATTATGTTCAAACTGAGTATTATGACTAAAGATATATATATTTACTTTTCATTTTATTTTTTTGCTAATTCATTTAAAACATGTTTAACTAGATTTATTTTTATCAATGATTTCAAAATTTATAAAAATTGCATCATGATCACTCCAATATGCATGTGATTTGTAACTAGCACACGCGCACGCGCGCGCACACACACACATAAAGTACACCAAGAGATAGCCTTCTTGAGGTTCCTATTGAATTTTTATGTGAGTAATTGATTTAAAAAATAGGCACCTCAAGAAGGATATCTCTCAATGTGTTTTATTTATTATTAAATATATATGGTAGTAGCATTCACTGTGCAACATGTAAGATAGGGTTAGGGTTAGGGTTAGGGTCAGGGTTAAGGTCAGGGTTAGGGTTATAGATAGAATTAGAGTTAGATTTAAGGTTAGTGTTAGGTTTAGAGATAAAATTAAGGTTAGGGTTAGTGTTAGGATTAGGGTTAGAAATAGAATTAGGGTTAGAGTCATAATTAGGGTTAGAGTCAGGATTAGGGTTAAAGTTAGAATTAGAGTTAGGGTTGAGGATAAGGTTAGGGTTAGGGTTAGATCAAGGGTTGGGATTAGAGTTAGATATAAAATTACTTTTAGGGATAGGGTTAGGGTTAAGGTTATGGTTAGGATTAGGGTTAGGGTTAGGGTTAGGGTTAGGGTTAGGGTTAGGGTTATGATTATGGTTATGGTTAGACTTAGGCTTAGGGTTAAGGTTATGATTAGGGTTGCATTAAGATATAGAATTAGGGTTAGGATTATGTTTAGGGTTAAGGTTAGGGTTGCAATTTGAATTAGTGTTAGTTTTAGAATTAGGGAAAGGTTTATTGTTAGAATTAGGGTTAGTGTCAAGGTTACAAAAATAATTACCATTAGTATTAGGGTTAGAGTTAGGAATAGGGCTAGGGTTATGGTTAAGGTTAGGGTTAGAGTTAGAGTTAAAGTAAGGGTTAGGGTTAGGGTTATGGTTACAATTATAATTAGTGTTAGTTCTAGAATTAGGGTTAGGGTTAGGTTTAGAATTAGGGTTAGTGTTAGGGTTACAAAAATAATTAGTGTTAGTTTTAGGGTTAGGGTTAGGGTTAATGTTAATGTTAGGGTTAGTATTAGGCTTAGGGTTACAAATAGAATTACTTTTAGTAAAATTATGATTAGGTTTAGATATATATTTATAGTTAGGGTTGGGGTTAAAAATGGTGTTAAACTATTAGCTTATAGTTAGGTTTAGGGTTAGGGTTAGAGTGAGAATTATTGTTTAAATTGAATCATAACCCTAATCTAACCTTAAACTTAACACTAATTGAACCCTAATCCTAGAACCCTAAGTGAACCATAACTCTAACTCCAACCCTAACCCTAACCTTGAACGTAAGCTTTATCCTAGAACCATAACTCTAATTAAATTTTAACCATAACCTAACCTAACCTTGACCCTAACCCTAACCCTAACCCTAACCCTAACCATAACCCTAACCCTAACCTTAAATCTAGCTGTAATTATAATCCTAACCCTTATCCTAATCGAACCTAACCCTATTCCTAATCAAACCCTAACCCTAAATGAACTTTAACCCTAATTGTAACCCTAATGAATCATAACCCTAATTGAACTATAATCCTAATTGAACCCTACCCATGATTGATTTCTAATCCTAACCCTTACCCTAGTTATAACCCTAACCCTTGTCCTAATTATAAACCTTTAACCCTAAGTATAACCCTGATTTTAATTCTAACCCTAACCATAATTCTATCCCTATTTGTAATTCTAATTTTAATAATAATCCTAATTGTAGTGGAAACCCTAATTCTAATTGTAACTCTAATTGAACCATAACCCTAACCTTAATTAAATCTTAACCCTATTTTAACCCTACCCCTAACCTAACCTTAACCTTAATACTAATTAAACCTAAATTCTAACCCTATTTGAACATTAAACCCAACCCTTGTTGAACCTTAGCCCCAGTTGAACCCTGATCCTGACCCTAACTCTAACCCTAACCCTTATTAAACCCTAACCCAAATTGAACCCTAACTCTAATCATAATTGAATACTAACCCTAATTATATTCTAACCATAGTCTTAGTTAAGCTATAACCCTAATTGAACCCTTGCCCTTACCTTAAACCTTACTAAACCTTGACCCAAATTGAACCCTAACCCTAACCATAATCAAACACTAAACCTTTTGTGTTCTAATCCTTACCATAGTTAATCCATAACCCTAACCCTAAGTAAAAACTAACCCCAATTGAACTCTAACCTTGATCCCAATTGAGCACTAACCTTAATTATAATTGAGAACTAAACATAATTGAATTCTAACCCTAACCCTAACCCTAACCCTAACCCTAACCCTAACCCTAACCTAACTGAAATATTAACCCTAACCATAACCATAACACCAACCCCAAGCTTCAATATAACCCTAACCATAACCTTGACCCTTGTTGAACTATAAGCCTAATAAATCCCTAATCCTAGCATAACACTAACCTTAAAATCATAATCCAAATTAAACTTTAACCCTAACCCTAGCCCCAATCTTTATTATAGAACCCTGACCCTAACTCTAACCTCGTGCTTTATCCTAGAATCTAACCCTAGCCCTATTTGAATATTAACACTAAATCTAATCCTAATTGAACCCTAATACTAATTGTAACTCTAATGCTAACCCTAACCCCAACCTTAATCCTAATTAAATCCTAACCTTGATTGAACCCTAACCCTAATCCTAAGCTTTATTATAGAATAATAAACCTAATCCTAACGTAATCTTAACCTTAACCCTAGCCTAACCTTAACCCTAACTTTAACCTTAATCTTTATTAAATCTTGACCCTAGCTCTAACCCCAAACTTATATATGTGAGATAATTATAATTTACCCTAACCTTGACCCTAATTGAATCCTAACCTTAATTGAACTCTAACCCTAACTTTAATTGAACCCTAACCTTAACCCTTACCCTAGCCCTATTTGAACCCTAATCCTAACCATAACCCTAACCCCAGTTGAACCCTAACCTTAACCCTGATTGTACCATAACCCTAATCCTAATTATTACCATTATTGAACCCTAATTTAATCGTAACTCTAATTAAGCTATAACCCTAATCCTGACCCCAACCTTAACCCTAACATAAATATGACCCTAATCCTAACCCTAGTCAAATCCTAACCCTAACCCTAATTGAACATAATTCCAACCCTAAAATAAATTGAACTTAAACCCTAACTATAACCCTAATTGTGTTGTATTGCTAACCCTAACCCTAACCCTTATTGAACAATGACCCTAATTTAACCCTTACCCTTACCTTAATTAAACCTTAACCCTAGTTAAACCTTATTGTTAAGGTTAAATTAAGGTTAGGTTTAGGTTTCAATTAGCGTTCTAGGATAAAGTTTGGGGTTAGCATTAGGGTTAGGGTTATTAATGTCTTAATATTAGTTTATAAATTGGGCATTAATGATAAATATTTTAATTTAGATTTCCACTTCTATGTGAAATTAAGTATTATAAGGGTTAGAACATCATAATATTAATTTATAAATTTGGAATTATGATAAATATTTTAAACAAAAATAAGTATTTTAATCTAAAACTATATTTCTATGTGAAATTAAGTATTGTTAGGGTTAATTAGTTTAAACCTAACCCTAACCCTAACCCCAAGATTTATTTAAAACCATAAACATAACTTTAACCCTCATTAAACCTTAATTGAACAATAATAGTGTGGACAATGATTTTGGATTGCCCAAGGTTTCCTCTAACTCTTCTAGGTTTTCACTTAAAAGGAGAGGAATTGGGTCCAAAATGCTAATGTCTACACACAAGATTAATGCAAATTTGATGCAATGTATCTAAATATGATGTCTATGTACAATAATTTGAAATAAAGATGACTAAATGATGCTAAACCTGAGGAATGCAAAGTGTTGGAAAACACATTGTGATATGCAAAAACACCTAAAAATGCAAGTAAATGATGAAATAATTGAACAAAACTAGAGAGTTGCACCTGGAATCTGAAATCTAATGTGGAGAGGTTCTGGAATCCTACAGAGTTGACTGGGACACTTACGCTAAGCTGGGCGACTTAGTCCAGTTTCAAGGAAAATCTATTGGAACAGGAATCTGTCGAATGGGTATCCAAAAATGCATAAACCACTTTTCAGGCCTGGTAGTGGGACTAATTTTCCATAGATGGTGACTTAGTCCACCTATGGATTTTGGTAATTTCAGGATAGGATCCTGTAGATTTTGGTTTGCACTTGCTTTCCTGATAGGTGTCTGATCTTGATTCTGCAGAAAACAGGCTGAAAAGAGTCTCCAAGCTTGAATTAGGTCCTTATTGACTTGAAAATATTTGATGACTTGTTGACCACATTTTAACACCAAACTCTTTGATAAATTTGTATACAAATTTTGCAAACACACATGCAAAGAGGGGAAAAAGGGTTAAGGGTTAGAGTATAGGGGTTTGCTTTGGTCAAACCCCACTTTGGTAATCAAACCCTATGAAAAATGGAATAGAAAGAGAATGATAAATAGATAACATGCAATGTCATAAACTTACCAAACCCTTGATGTAGAAATCTAAAGATATGCAATGAAATGCTCCAATGATTGAATTGATAATGCTTAGAGTGCTTGAATGCTTGAGAATGATTAAGTGAATTGCTTGAGTGAATGAATGCTTGAATGAATAATTAGGGGTTAAAATGAGGGGAAAAGACCCTTATTTATACTTGATTTTCCTAAATTTATCAAAAATAACACATCATAGGCTGACCTTAAGGGTTAGAGAATAAAATCCCCCTAGAAAATTGAAATAATTTTGATTTTTGTGTCAAATAGGACTAAGTCACCACTATTGGTGACTTAGTCCCACTTAATCAATTTAAGTGGGTTTCAAGAATTAAAGGGCATTAATGATGTCTAACAGGAATATCCTCAAAAACACACTTAAGAATGGTCGAAAAGTGCATTAAGGGGACATTTAAACATGAGAAAGGGTTGAATTAGTGATGACAAGTCTAGAAAAGCACAAGAGTTTGTTACAACTCTTTACAACACTTTGAAATAAGACTTGGTAAGTGATAAAAAGGAGTTATTTAAGTGAATTATGATGAAAGGGTCTTAGAAAAGTGTGAAAGTGGGTTACAACACTTCACAATGTACCTTTACAAGACATCTTAGAAGTCTTAATGATTCACAAGGGTCCAATACCTAATGTGAATGTGTTGACCACATTATAACATTAAATCTAGGAAAAATCAAGTCAAAGTCCAAAAGAGAGACTCGAGTGAGCATAAAAATGTCAACTATACATTTTTTGGCGACACATTAATCCCCCACTTTAGTGAGAGAATGAACTTGCTTCAAACTCTCGCTAAAGTAGCCCAACATGCACATTGAGAGGGATCCAAATGCACTCATGCTGGTAAGATGAAACAACAATAATCAAGAGGGATGATCAAGCCCCCAAGATCAAGATCTCATGGCAAACAAAACATAAACATAAAGGAACACACATGAAAGTGATGAAAAGGAATGAAAGAAAGCTTCGATCATTTTTCCAGCTCATTGTGGATCAGATCTAGGCTGTTTGTTTGAAATAAGAAATGTGTACTCACTTTGGGGTGACATAACTCATAGCTATCCACCAAGTGATAAGGCCCAAGTATACTCACTCTGGGGCCATGAAACTTCTGGTTGTCTACAGAGTGAGAAATCCACAACATACTCACTCTGGGGCCATGAAACTTCTGGCTATCCGTGGGGTGATAAATCCTAAAAGATGGCTATGGGGAAAGTTGTGCCTTGAAATGGGCTTCCCGCTCAACCATATCAAAGTTATACCTCCTAATAAATTTAATAAGGTGCCATAAAGACAATTTTGTTTCGTGCTTCACGAGACAAGAAAAGCTTCGTATGTTTAGAACTCATGAACAAATGCAATGGCACCGCAGGCATGCAAGTTATGTTATGCAAGGTGGCCATGTAAATGTAACATGCAACATGCAAAAGATGTTCAAATGAGTCTTCTTAAGATCATGTGAGGTCTATAACTTAGGGAACATTATGTCTAATGTCTCAAAGAGAGGACCAATCAAAGAATAAAATATTTGCAACTTAGGGGATGCAATGTGTCACATCAGGCCACTAAGAGGAATGTAATATGCTAAGATAGATCACGATCATGAAGGACATCACACCCAATGTCATCTATAAAGTGACAAATGCATTGTATAAAGTAACAAGTCTGCATTAAGAACCAAGAAAAATGCAAAATGAATAATGCCAATGTATGCCCCCACTTTAAAGAAATTGCTACACATTGTTCTGTGAGCAATTACTTTATAGTAGCAAATGAAAAATGCAAAAAGAAACAAGACATGAGAGCCAACTTGGAAAGCCCCTATGCCAAGTCATACTTTTCCAAGTGAGGCTTTGTCATGTGAGGGAAAGGAAAAAGAAAAGGAAGGGGTTTCCCCCAAATGAAAACACCAAACACATAAGGGATCTATGGATTTGGAGTTAGTATGTTCGTTGCTGCAATGTTTTCATTAAAGAACTTAGAACTGTCATCATTCCCCAAATACATAGAACTAGAAGAATGACACAAAGAGAGCGAAAACAAAAGAAAAATAAGATCCAGTTTAGGTCAACATGGAAGAGACATTGCAGTCTCAACGCTTTGCATCATCCCCAAAAGGAAAAGCACAAGTGAAAAGAAAACAAAAAGGCAAAAGAAAAAGAAAAATTTGTTGGGTCAACATGAAGAAGGCATTGCAGTCTCAATACCTTGCATCATCCCCAAAAGGAAAACACAAAATAAAAGTGAAAAGGAAAAAGAAAGACCATTTGAGTCAACATGCAAGAGACAAAGGGTGTCTCTATGCTTTGCATCATCCCCAAAAGGAGAAACACAAAACAAAAGTGAAAGACAAAAAAAATGTACGACATAGAGAAGAATAGAGGTAAAAATAGAAGAATGTCACACAAGAGGGGGGACATCAAACACTGCATTATGGGGGAACACAATACGCATATAGAAAAGAAAAATACTAGTAATGAAAAGGAAATTTGACCACATCCACCTCTCAATCTCAATTGGTATAAGCGAAAGGTAAATAATGCAGCTAAGGGATAAGGACAAATGCATTACTAGGACTTGAGGCTAGCAAATTATTGCCCCCCACTTAGTGCAAGGCAAGAATGAGCCGAGATAGGTGAGGGGAAAGGGTCATGTAATAGTGAGAAGAGAATATTCTACAACTATTACATGATAAAGGGAATTGGTAATGGCTTAAGGATTTACTGGATAGCAATTATCAACATCAAAGTGATACTTGCTCAAAATTTCTTTTAATTGGCAACATTCATCACTTCGATGTCCTAGAACACAATGATATGCACAATGTGGAACATTAGCATCTTTAGGGTAGATTACCAACCTATTCATAGGTGGTAATAAGATGAGTTCATTATTTAGAAGAATTTGCAATTTCCTTTCACATTCAAGTGGGGGATGGAGAGGAAATTTTATTTTTTTTAACTTGTAAGGTTGTTTTTGTTTACTAGATTCACCCTTTTCATGGATTGAAGGAGGAAGAGGACCCATGGGGATCCTATCATCCTTGCTAGTGGTATCATGTAAGGGTTGTTCACGAGGAAGGAGGACATTTAAATCAGGGGGGATCAAAGATCATTGTTCCATCATCATGAAGTCTCCAATATTCTACAAGAGGCTTGTTGTCATGAGGAGGATCTTGATAGCCTAACCCTGTTGTGTTTTCATCGGTTGGTCATTGTTCTAAAAGTTGGTGAATTTCATGTTCAGTTGTTGTGTCACAACCTTGTTTGCTTGAGATTGTAAAACCTTTGCCATAAGTTTCTTCAAGGTTGATTGGTGTGTTGGTAACTTTGTTATCATAAAATTGTTGAGGAGTTGCTTGGTTAGAGGAACTAGGTCCACCTATTGGAGAGAACTTAGGTCCTTCATTTGTTCAAGATGTAGGTATCCAAATGTATCAGGAGATGAGACTATAGGAAGACATTGTTGTTTCATGGATGGATAAAAGGATGCATTGGATTCAAGGTTGTCAAGGCATTCGTTTAAGAACTTATTCATGCTATCATCATCTTCTCCAATGATTTCAACAACACGAGGAGGACATTCATGAGGAGTTGAAGGAGGAAGCTCAAGGTCATTAGGATCAGTTCCAAATGTGCAATTTGACATGTCTACTAAAGATTTTAATGACATCCAAAACTTATTAAAGAAAAAATCCATGATGAAAGTAAACTAAATTCAATAAAAAGAAATATGGAAAGTATTCAATAGAATGTAGTAACAAAAAACTGAAATGCAGAAAATTCCTAAAAAATGTTAGAAATTACAGTGCAAAATGTGTAGAAGGACTAAGTTGCCCAATGTGGCAAATTAGTCCCAATGAAGTTTTTTTGTTATTTTTAAAAAAAATTGAATGCAATTTTATGTTTTTCAAATGCACAAATACAACTACAACATGAGAATGTAGAATTTTTGTTGTTTACAATGTAAAAATGAAGCAAAAGAAAGCTATATGAGCTTTTCACTAATGCAACTTTTAAAACCCTAGGATGCAATTTAAACAATGCAATACCCAAGCATGACTAATGCAAAGTAGACCTAGGATGCCCTTGAAATCACAAGTAAATATGTTCAAAATTCAGGTTCACCAAAATGTGGACAATGATTTTGGATTGCCCAAGGGTTCCTCTAACTCTTTTAGGTTTTTCACCTAAAAGGAGATGAATTGGGTCCAAAATGATAATGTCTACACTCAAGATTAATGCAAATGTGATGCAATGTATCTAAATATGATTTCGTACAATAAATTGAAAGAAATATGACTTAATGATGCTAAACCTAAGAAATGCAAAGTGCTAGAAAACACACTATGATATGCAAAAACACCTAAAAAATGCAAATAAATGATGAAATAATTGAACAAAACTGGAAAGGTGCACTTAGAATTTGAAATCTAATGTGGAGAGGTTTTGGAATCCTACAAATTTTATTGGGACACTTACACCAAGCTGGGCGACTTAGTCCAGTTTCAAGGAAAATCTATCAGAACAAGAATCTGCCAAATGGGTATCCAAAAATGCAAAAACCACTTTCCATGCCTAGCAATGGGACTAATTCACCATAGATGGCGATTTAGTCCACCTGAAAATTTTGGGAATTTTGGGACAGGATCTTGTAGATTCTAGTTTGCACTTGCTTTCCTGACAGGTGTTCAATCTTTATTCTATAGAAAATAGGTTGAAAAGAGTCTCCAAGCTTGAATCATGTATTTGTTGACTTTAATAGCTTTGATGGATTTTTGACCACTTTTTGACACCAAACTCTTTGATAAATCTATATACAAAGTCTGCAAACACACATGCAAAGAGGGGAAAAAGGGTTAAGGGTTAGAGTATAAGGGTTTGCCTTGGTCAAACCATATGAAATGAAATGGAATAGAAAGAGAATGATAAATAGATAACATGCAATGTAATAAACTTACCAAACCCTTGATGTGGAAATTTGAAGATATGCAATGAAATGCTCCAATGGATGACTTGATAATGCTTAGAGTGTTTGAATGCTCGAGAATGATTAAGTGAATTGCTTGAGTGAATGAATGCTTAAATGAATAATTTGGGGTTAAAATGAGGGGGAAAAACCCTTATTTATACTTGATTTTCCTAACTTTCTTGAAAAAAACACATCATAGGCCGACCTCAAGGGTTAGAGAATAAAATCCTCTAGAAAATTGAAATAATTTTGATTTTTGTGCCAAGTAGGACTAAGCTGCCCCTATTGGTGACTTAGTCCCACATAAGCAATTTAAGTGGGTGTCAAGAATTAAAGGGCATTAAATGATTTCCAACGGGAATATCCTCAAAAACACACTTAAGAATGGTCGAAAAGTGCATTAAGGGGATATTTAAACATGAGAAAAGGGTTGAATTAGTGATGAAAAGTTTAGAAAAGTGTGAGAGTTTGTTATCAATCTTTACAACACTTTGAAATAAGACTTGGTAAGTGATAAAAAGGAGTTATTTAAGTGAATTATGATGAAAGGGTCCTAGAAAAGTGTGAAAGTGGTTTACAACACTTCATAACACCTTTACAAGACATCCTAGAAGTCTTAATGATTCACAAGGGTCCAAGAACTAATGTGAATGTGTTGACCACATTACAACATTAAATCTAGGAAAAATCAAGCCAAAGTCCAAAAGAGAGACTCAAGTGAGCATAAAAATGTCAACTATACATTTTTTGGAGACAAAAATAGATAGGTGAACCTTCTAACCCTAAGACTAATTGAACCCTAACCCTAGCCCTAGCCTTAATTGAACCTTAGCCCTAACCTAACCCTAACCTTAATTGAATCATATTTTAACCCTAACCCTTAATAAACACTAACCCTAATTAAAACCTAACATAATTGAACCGTATCCCTAACCCTAATACAATATTAACACTAACCCTAACCCTAATTGGACCCTAACCATAACCCTAACACTGACCCTAACCCTAACCCTAATCCTAATTGAACCCTATTTCTAATCCTAACCCCAACCTTATCCCTAATTGAGCAATAACCCTAATTAAACCCTAACCCTAACCTCAATTAAACCCTAATGCTACTCAATCCCTATTATTAGGGTTACATTATGATTAGGTTTAGGGTTCAATTAGGGTTGTAGGATAAAGCTTGGGGTTAGGGTTAGGGTTAGGGTTAGGGTTAAGGTTATTAATGTCTTAATATTAGTGTATAATTTTGACATTAATAAAATATTTTAATCAAAAATAAATATTTGAGTCTAGATTTCTATTTCAATGTGAAATAATGTATTATTAGGGTTAGAATGATTAATGTCTTAATATTAGTTTATAAATTCAACATTAATGATAAATATTTTAAACAAAATAAGTATTTTAATCTAAAATTTTAGTATTATTTTATAAATTTGGTATTATAAACAAAATTAAGTATTTTAATTTAGAATTTTATTTCTATGTGAAATTAAGTATTATTATGGGTTAGAATTATTAATCATATAGAAAATAATTAATCAAATCAACACAATACTTTTAAAGCTTAGACTTTATTATAAATTTAAACTAAATTCTAATTTTAAAATTCATAAAATATTTATTATCTATTTTTAAAACAATCAATTAAACTATACTAATTATCTAATACAAATAAATTAAATAAAATTAACTAGCAATCATACCTTGTTGTGCAATGGGTACAACGAAGAAATGTGGAAGGTTAATTAAGGGAAAATTTGGTTTATTTTTTGCATATATTTGTGTAGTACATGAGGTCAATTGCTAGGTAATTTAGCAAATGACATTGTTTTTGCAACAAAGGTCCTAATGGAGAAGCGATAGCTTCAAATGAAATATGCATCCACTTGCAAGGATCCAAACACAATTGAAAAAATAAAATCATGAAGATAATCAAAATCCATTACCAATAGGCTCATGTTATGTTTGCAATAGGGAGAGAGGGAGAGAGGGAGAGAGAGAGAGGGATATATAGAGGGAGAGATAGAGGGGGGAAGAGTGATAGAGAGAGGGGAAAGGAAATATAGATAAATAAAAAGATTGAGATGGAGAAGGAGAGGGAGAGGGATATGAAGTAGATGGAGATATAGATAGAGACAAAAATGGATATGGAGAAGGATAAGGAGAGGGATATGGAGGAGAGAGAGATATAAAGAGAGAGAGAGGAGCGTAGGATAGATAAAGATGGAAGAAATAAATATATAGAGAGGAAGAGAATGAGAGAGGAAGAGATATAAAGATAAATATGGATATAGAAAGTGATATATAGAGTGAGGGAGAGCTACATGGGTAGAGAAATGGATAAATAACAAGATAGAGACAAATGGAGAGATGGAAGAAGAAATATGGAGAGATAACGATAGAGAGGCAAAGAGATATAGATACAGAGGTCTAGAAAGAGGGAGAGGGAGAGAGATGGATAGATAGAGAGAGGGAGACATGTATAGAGATAGAGGGGGAGAGAGGAAGATAGAGATAAAGATGAAGATAGATCAAGAGAGGAAGAGGGAGACAAGTAGATAGAGAGATAGAGAAAGACCTAGAGGGAAAGATAAAGATAAAGAGAGATAGGGAGGTATTGATGAAGAGATATAAATATATAAAGAAAGAAGACTTGAGGGAAATAAAGATGAAGAGATAGAGATATATAAAGGAAGAGGAAGAGAGAGAGATATAGAGGAAGAGGGAGACATGGAGAGAGATATAGATGATGATATATAGTGATAGAGAGATAAATATTTAAGGAGATGCAAAGCAATGGGGAGAGGGAGATAGAGATTGAGAGATAGATAAACAAAGATAAGTAGTTATAGACAAATAGAGATAGGGAGAGGAAGAGATAAATAGTGTGATAGAGGGAGAGAGAAAGAGGAAGATACAAATATATGAGAAGATAAATAGAGAGAGAGATATGGGAATAGAAAGGGAGAGGGGTAGAGATAGAAAGATAAAGACGAGTAATAGAAAGAGGGAGAGAGAGAGAGATAGAGAAAGGAAGGAGAGATAGAGATATATAGAGATAGGGAGGGAGAAATAAGGATTATTTGTGTGAGAGAGAGATATATAGAGATATAGATCTAGGGGTGGAGAAATATGGAGTATGTGTGTGTGTGGTGAGAAAGATAGAGAGGGAGATAAATAGAGAGAGGATAAAGGGAAAGTAGAGAGATATATACAGAAAGAGAGAGTGATAGTGAGTGAGAGAGAGGGAGGGAGACAAAGAGATAGAAAGAGGGAGAGACAAAGAGATAGATATAAATGGGAAAGATAAAGGGAGAAGTGAGAGAGATGTAGGGAGAGGCAAGGAGTTAGATATGGGGGAGAGACAAAGAGGAATATACAGATAAAGATGGATATGGATTAGATCTTTCAAAAAATTTGTATACATATTTACTAGTGAATGCAACTTTTAGGGGGCACTATAATATGTTCCAACAAAGTTATAAATGGAGAAGTAATAGCTTCAAATAAACTATGCATCCACTTACATGGATCCAAACATGAACAAAATAAAAATTTTGAAGAAAGAAGATAATCAAGCTCCATTATAAATAAGCTCATATTATGTTTGTAATAGGGAGAGGGAGAAAGAGGGAGAGGTAGGGATAGAAATATGGAGATATAGAGGAGGGAAGAGCAAGAGAGAGAGGGATAATGGGATAGAGATAGAGAGGAAGATAGAGATGGAGATAGAGAGGAACACTTATTTTAAAAGAAAAATTATCCTCAGAGCCCATTGTGCATTAAGTAACATAAATATATTGTCAAGCATAGGGATTTATTGCATGATGAAGTGGCACTCAATGATCTTTGAAAGGCCAATAAACTCAATTATATGTAATTATATTTTTCTATCTTTTGTCATAAAGAGACCCTTTAAAAAATTATCTTGACTTCACTTTTGTATGGTAGGGATTTGGAGTTATCTTTTCAAGAGGGCCTACTCTATCTTTTAGACCCCTAAACAATTTATGTTTTATCTTTTAGAAAATTAGTTGTATTTAAATAGTGAGAATGATGATTTGTTTTATATTATATCTTTATCAAAGTTTATTTTTTTGGTATGATTGATCTTTATTTGACCCTTGAATAATTTTGATGATTTGGATCATTTACTTGTGATAGTTTAACCAAATGATAACTTCAAATTTAGATTACACTCCCTCATAATATTATAATCTAACATACACAATAAAATTTCTTATATATAGAATACATTATATTTACCTATACCATTTTTTTTTTTACCTATATACCTTTTTTTTTGATAGGTGAATGCTTTTGATTGGAGCTATGAACTAGCGAGGCCACATTCGAGGGACCTCATCCCCGATATTATCTCCATATCTCTTCCTTTCTTCCTACCACCTTTGATCCTCCTCTAATTTTCCTTCCTCACTCCTCTCCTCTCATCCTCCTCTTGTCTCCTCCTCTCTTCCTCTCCTTTGTATCTCCTCTCACTCCCCTGCCCCCTTACTCCTCTCCTCCTCTTCCTTTCTCTCTTCTCCTTTCCTCCTCTCCTCCTCACCTCCTACCTCACCTCCACCTTCTCTCATTTCCTTTGCTCTTCCTCTCCTCTGACACTACTTTGTCACCTCCACCTCTCTACAACCACTGCTTCCTTCACACTTGTAGTCCTCCACACCTCTGATGCCTTTATCATCTCCAACCAATTAGCCTTCCTCCACTTTTGACCTCACAACAAAATTTGTCCTCCATCATCAATGCCACGACCACCACCAAAATTCGCCCATTGCCACTCGATCACAACTACCACCATAAACTCCCCTGCAACCGTTGACACCAACACCAACGTTTGATCCACCCCCCACACTCTATGGGGTTCAAACAAAAGAGGTAGTGTTTCCACCACTGAGAAACACACCATTACACTGCGGGGTCAACCCCCTATATACCATTATTTTTACTTTGATTAAGTATATCAATTATTTAAATAATTTAGTTAAAATATTAATTTAAAAAAATAAAAATATTGAAAAATTAAATAATTAAAATCACACTACAAACTAAAGAGTTTCAATTATTTTGTAATGAAGGTAAAATTATGATATATATTCTAAATTAGATGTTCATTTCCTTAAAAATAATTATAATTTAAAAAGGAATGCAAGAGGATGTAGATATTTGATCTCAAATCTATTTAATTTTTTAAACTCTTCATCACCCTAGTGAAGTCATCATTTATATCTTGATCCTTTACATGTTCTTTAAGAGATTTCATGGATTTTTTTCTATATTAAAACTTGTGTATTAGAAATAAAATAAATAAATTTAACAATATTATTAAATTGAACCATTTATAATTAATACAGATAGAAAGTAGATATAACACACATAATATATATATATATATATATATATATATTGATACGTAAGGTTTAGTATTATAATAATTAAGAAAGAAATTACAAGTGTCTTCTATTGTAGGAAAATAACTAGATTATATTCCAAACATCCTACTATAACTAGCCATGAAGAGGCCATCCAAAAAAGCTAAACAAAACGGTGGGACTCCAATCCAACAACCCAGAACACCCTGATTGCAACTACCACCGCTAGCAACCATCCATACACCATTTCTATCATACACAGAAAAAAACTTTCCAAATAAAATTACTAACCAATCTACAACCCCTTACTACACAACCACAACCAGACTATACTCGAATGCAGACAATGCAAAAAATAAACCCTACACTAACCCATACTCACAGAAAGCCATTTGTCCTTGCAAAGGCCTCAAAATCCACTATCCAGTCGATATCTTTCATGGGCATGAGTCCAAAAAAATTCTTCATATACTCCACAACCACTGCTACAATCAGTATGTGCCTCATGAGGGTCGAGTCCTTTAAATCTAATAGAAAAGGAAGAACTTCACCACATCATCCATTGACCGCAATAGCTCCATGTCGCCAGGACGGGGAATGCCTTTCCCCACAATGGCCACCTTCAACACCTCTTCAACACCCAGCAACGATTCCTTCCTGAAGATCTTTTCCAGCAACACCTTGGGATCCACCTTCGACACTCAATTATCTAGAAGATACACTAGAAATATGGAGGTGACGTAGGTATTGTCCCTCCCATATTCGTTTCTAGCCAAATGCCCATCACCCAACACCATCTTAACTACCATGGCCAATAAATAATCATTATTAAGCATAATTATCTTGAGACGTTGGTCTGTTATTTCCATGAAGGCCATTTGATGCATCTTGGCCCTTAGAGAAATTGACGTATTAGTGTCGAACCATACTAAACCCTCGACCGACACTTCAATTATGAAATGCAAGTGCTTAGCCATTGCTGCACCCAAACCTTCACCCAACTAACCATTCACTACCAAAAACACAAGCAAATTACCAATGTCTAGCCAAGAGTCGAGAAAATAATGACTTCTCCAAACACCACCAATTCATTTAAACTAAAGCAAACTGGAAGGCCATCATTAAACAAACTACAATCGGGAAGGAGTAAATGTTATGACACCCTCGCACGAAGGAGGTCGTCCTCTTCCTCGAGAACCTCCATACAAATTTGCAGGCTATCTAATCAATACAAGAGCTTGTACTCAACAACTGCCACCCAACAACATGCCATGTCTAGTAATAAGTGCCTGAAATGGGTGCCACCTTATCAAGTCCTCCACGGAAGCTCTGCCACCAATACATAACTGAAGTGGCAACTAAGGCCACCACCCCGAAACAATAAAGCACTACCACCAAGGCTAGCAACATCCAAACCCCAACCTCATCAGCCTCCACATGCCCTCTGCCACATATGGAAGGCCGCCCGCCCATCCACCCACAACACACATAATATATTTATTAGTAATTAAAAATATATAATTACATTAATTCTAGAAAAAATCTTAAAAATTAAACAATTGAAATATTACTACAAAATAAAAAAAATTAAAATGCTTTGGAATGAAAGTAAAACTATGATTTATACAAAAATTTAGATTTTTATTTTTAGTTTCTTTATAAGTAATTGTAACTTAAAAAGAAGTGTAAGAATATGTGGAGATTTTATCTCCATATTATTTCTTATACTATGCATGTTCATAAAATTCCATGTATTTTATTTCTACTAAATTTATGCATTAGCAGTAGAAATAAAAATTTAGCAATAATTTCAAGTTAAACAATTTGTAATCAATAACCACAATATATTTATTAATAATTTAAAATATATGATTACATTAATTTTAGAGGGAGAAAATTCTTAAAAATTGAATAATTAAAACAATAGTAATGATTTATAATGAAAGTAAATTATGAATTTTAAATAAGTTATATGTTTATCCTTTGCTTCACTATGGCCAAATCTTTCTCAATCGTCTTCCATCATGTTAACACATTCTAAACTGTTGATAACAAAAGTCAACCTCTTTTTGATTCATTGGAAAAGAATATAATTTGGATTTGATTTCATTTTTTTTTATTGATAATAGCTATTTTTTCTATGGTCAAATCTTTCTCAATGGTCTTGCATCATTCTAACATATTTTGAACCATCGATAACATAAGTCAACCGATTGAGTTAATATAGGGAATGCCTTCGACATAAATATTAATTTTAAAACAATTCAACAATTACTAATTATAATTTTAGAATAAATTAAGAACTAAAATCTATATATAAAATCAACTTTTCTCTTATTTTTTCTTTGCACCCAAATCATTTCATTTTCTAAAATTATACTAAATTTTATCTTCAAGAAAATCATAAAATATTTTACATAGAGAATTTTTTGATTTAAATCTCTTTAATATGTTTGCAAGAGAAATACATTCCTACTTTTGTATTTTTGGTTCAATTATGTTGTATTGTTCTTTAAATTCGAATAATAAATAAATAAATAATCAAATCACCATATCTTAGACTTAAATTTCATTCTAAAATTAAATTAAATTATAATTTATAAAATATTTATTATCTAGGTCTTAAATAATTAATTAAATTATAGTGATTATCTAATAAAAATAAATTGAATAAAACTACATATTGATTTTAAACTAATTCAACAATTACTAATCATAGTTTTAGAATAAATTAACGAGTAAAATTTAGATATAAAATAAACCTTTCTATTTTATTTTTTCCTATTTTTGCATGCAAATCATTTCACATTCTAAAATTAAACTAAATTCTAATTTAAAAAAAGTAATAAAATATTTTTAAGTATAATTTTTTTAATTTATATCTTTTTAATAGGTTGGTAGGGGGACTAAAAGTTAAAACTCTACTTCTAGATTTTTTAGTTCGATTGAATTGTATTGTCACCAGAATATTTTCAAAAGAAAGAAAGAATGATATCTTAGAAATAAACTTCTAAAAGAGATATGACACCCATTTTTCTCTAATATTGAAAATTATCTCAAATATATAATAAAAATCATATTACTATTTTTTAATCAATTGTACTTTGTAAAAATAATACACACACACACACACACACACACACACACACACACACACACTAATTTCTCAAAAGTTAACTATATTTTTTAAAAGCACCTTAAAAAGTCTATAATTACATGGTTTGAGTTTGTGGTCTTATGCCTCCTACCATACCGACTATAAAAATTATATAGTCATTTGGGATCATAACACAAATTGCATTTTGTTTAACATCAATTATGTAAAAGTTATGCAAAATTTAGAAACTAACTATAATTGGAGAGCCAACTATATAAAATCTGTGCAGAATTTAGAAACTGAAATGATTGTAATTGTAGCAAAACATGTAAAAGTTGTACAAAATAAATAAATTGAAATGATTATAATTATAACAAAATATGTAAAAGTTATGTAGAATTTAAAAAAAAATCATGTGTATTAAAAATAAAAAATTTAAAATAAGAGAGTAGTGCAAAGATTCAATCCAACAATTTGGAGTGTATTTTATAGAGCTTAGAGTGCATGTCCATCATCCCGTACAATATTCTTTTACATTAAACTTACATAACTTCAAGTAATTCTAAAATGAAAGGGCTACTCTGAAAGAGAAACAATTCTCTTGTAGTTGTTATAGAGTGAAGATTATACATGCAAAATGGTTAAATGAGTGTCAATGTAAATCATGTGTAGTATAGACTATTTCACATGCCATACAAATCATTTCATTTTCCACTATTCTTACCTCCTTGCCAATTTCAACTGCCATTTGTATGTCAATTTAAACCACACATAGTTTTTATGTGAATAGGTTTTTAAATCCTTATGCGACTGTAGAATACCTCTCGATGTAAAGATAATGTATTTGTGTGTCTACATTACACCAAATATGGTCAATTAGTGGTTTGGATAAGTAGTATAATTTATACAATAGAAAGTGTATGTTATGGTTTTACATATGATTTAAGATTTATTTTTTTGTTATTATCTATAGACATGCCAATGTTGAAATCACCTACAATTTATAAGTAGCTAATGTATTTACACAAAATAATACTTGGTTGGTGATTGTTATAATTTCTAAATTAGTGATGTATTAGATCTTGCATATAGATTATATATGTTTATTCACTATTAACCAAAGTAATTGTTATTTTTATAGCTTCGACATTTTCTATTTTATGTTTTGTTGTTTTTAAATGAATAAATTATTTTTTGGTGAAATTTGTTACACAATGTATGTGATATGTTGAGAAATAGTTAAAAATTTGGAACAAATTGTTAAAGATAGATGGTTGCTCAAGTGTTTCTTGTAAATAGAGATCATCAAATAACATTATATCGAGATTGTCAATTGTGTATTCTATATGTAGAGGAAGGTGATGAGTATTTTGTTGCAAGTATGTTGTTGGTGTTGTCATTGATGTTAACAGTTGTTGGTGTTGGTCATTAATGTCAACTATATGGAGATTATATGTTGAAGTTATTGGAAGGATGTTGGTCTTGTCATAATTGAGGAGATTGTTATCAAGAGCTTGTTGTGATTGGGTAAGAAGGTGCTATGGTGTTGTCATCAGTATTTTCATTGATGTCTTGATGAATAAGAGTTACAGTTGTAGTAAGTTCACTTGGTTTCCAAGTGCTTTTGAGAAAATTTGAATAAAAGAGATTACAGTGTGATAGAGTGGTGTTTAGTGTTGTGCTCCACATTTATTCATGGTTGAAGTTATGCTTATGTGGTTTAGATATTTTGATCAGAGGAGTTCAAAGGTGTTATATCCAAACTTGCAAATTTTGGATTGTACGACAACAAAATTTGTATTCACCAGTGTGTGTGTCTTTGAAGAAGATTGTTTGGAAGAAATGAGATTGCTCCACATTTCTCCACATTGAGTTTTCTTGTCTTGCAGATTTGGGGACATGCTTATAATTTTTGTATCTACTTTCCCTTGAGGTTTCAGGTGTTGAGGTGTTTCGTGAAGTTGGTTAGTGAGTTGGATGTCTATGCTAGTGTGTCTGGTTGTATAAAATGATGGTGTGATTAGTTTCAGGTGGTTGTAATAGAGTTGCAAAATATTTTTTGATGATTTTGGAATATTTTGAGATGTTGTATGGATATTATGGAGTGTTGTTGTGTGGTCCACAAAGTTGTCTTCGAACCTAGTTAAGCATGAACTTAGTTGTTAAGGGCGTTTATATAGGTTTGGTTGATCTAGCATGTTAGCGCTAATTCCAAACGTGGTGTGTTTCTTTTGTAAGCATGGAAAATCATGTTGATGTGTATTTGGGTCCTAATTAACCCATGGTGTGGTCATCCTTCACTTCTTTCCACTGTGAAAGTGTTTGGTGCCGACCTATTTTGTAATTGCATGTTTGAGATGCATAGCCGACCTTGGAGAATTTTTTCAAGTTTGTGGATGGTATAAATGCAAAGTATAGTGTTGGAGAAGTGTGTTTGAGAGAGAGGTATAAAATGTGATCAAGAGTTGTGATGTGAGTGCGAGATTTGATGATTAAGGCTACCAGAAGTAGTGAGGAGAAGGTGTGTACATTTTCAATATACCTAAAGTTATTGAAGGCAGTAAGTTGAAGGTTGCAGATGGTTTAGATTTTTTGTGGTGGATCTTCCTATTGCTCTGAGATAGATTTCTCTTTGTAACAGTTCTTTTCTTTCCTCTTTCTAATCTGGCAGTGAGCCACTAATAGTGAGCCCTTCTTTCTTTTAGGACGTGAGCCTATTGTATTCGGTGTTGTAATCCATTTATATAGTGAGCTAATCCTCACCATGGTTTTTCCCTTCTTTGGTTTTCCACGTAAATCTAGTGTTCTTATGTGTTTGATGTGTTTGCATTATTGTTTCATATGTTTACATTTTGCTAATGCATGATAAGGGTTTAAAGGTTGATAAGGTTTGGAAAAGTTATTGAGGGTTTGAATGTTTTAAGTATACAACTAATTCACCCTCCTCTTAGTTTTCTTGTAGATCTAACATATTCAATGTAGATAATAGTATATGTGCATATTTAATTTGTTGTAATTGTTTATTTTTAAATTGCCCATTTGTAATTGATTGGAGGCATGAAATTTTGATGGCTATTTTTTTTAATTTGAAATGGTTTTGTGTAGGAGGTTTTAAGAAAATAAAATGTTAGTTGTTCTTATGCGTGAAAGTTTTTTACATGCTAAAACCATGTTTGTTTTTCTAGAAGGATCCAATGCCAATCCTTATAGTATAAGTCTTTGAGATCTATGAATAGTATGGTCACATGCTAGTTGTATTGGAAATTATTTTTTAATAGTTAATTTATTTTGATTGTATAGTTTTTAATAGGCTTAGCAATGCAAATTATGGGTATCCAATTTTTGTTAATGCAATTGTTATATCGTTGTCCTAATATTTTAGCTTTCCAATAGTCCAATTTATGGATTATTAAATTTGATCCAAACAATGTCGAAGTTACTACCTTTCATACATATGCTTTGAATTCTTCATCTGATCCATTGACTAGGACATCTTTTGTGTCATAATTATGAGCATACATCTCAACTAGTATATTTAATTTCAAGGGTATCTAAGATGGTATATTTATTGTATGATAATAGAATATTAAAATTATCAGTATATTCATCAATTACATTCAATATAATCAGTTCTCCAAGTGTGAGTGATATCATGTTTTCATAATGTATATTGACATATTTCCTTATATAAAAGAGGAAAGAGAATGTTGGGTTCATAGGTGGTGAGTGCAAACAATTTTAAGTATTCTAAATCATTAATTGTCTGTGACCCAACTTTTATTCTATCAAGTATGTTAATAAATTTTTTAGATTTTTTCACATAGTTGGTTTTGATGCATAGTAATGTATGTTTTCTTTCCAATAATTATACTATATTAATTCATTTAATGTTGGCAATTTCTCAAATACTAAAGAATCTTGTATAGGTTATGCTTGATAAATGTTGCCATAATAAATGGTATCAGTATTTCTAAAATAACTAGTAGGTGTTTGTATTATATGTCATAATCATTTATTAAACAAAAAAATATTTCACCTACTAAGGAATTTCATCTATCAAGAGCACATGTAGTCGACAATGCTTTCAAATTGCATCCAATATTTCAAAATTCAATGGGATGAATTTTGACTTGTTAAATGACGTGTGAAATATTGAGTGTATTACCATTCCACCTATGTTGTATGTTATTTTTTCCTGAATAAGAAAGCATTAGGCATTTAGGTTTGTCTAGTTCATTATGAATATTGTTATTATATATTCAAATAAGGGTTTGATATATGGATTTTGTAGTAAATATCTTCCCTATTCTAGATCCTATTAGGAATAAGTGTTAGGGTGTTTGTTGTTTTTTAATTTTTGTCAATATGACATCTTTTACAATTACTTGTTGTTATTTATTTAACATTAATCTCAACTTATAACAATCAATATTACTAATAATGTGGGGATGTTTCATAATTTCAAATATATTTTGAATTATTTTATTTAGTTTATTGAGTTTTAGTGTTTCAAGGTCTAATTGTATGCTATATTGTTTTCTATGCGATATATAATTTTTAGGAAAGAGTTATACCATGTTTTGAAACCATTTATAAATGTTTTTTCATTTACTGTAAATGGTATATAAAATAATAATTGCTCCCTACAATGATTTTCTAAGTCATGTTGATTGAAGCTTAGAAATCATATAAAATTTTCTTTAGCTTTACTTTGTAATCTTTTTCCATTTTTTTATGATTTGAAATGAATTGTGGAAGACAAATGTGTAAAATTTGTTAAGGCCTTGCAAGGCAATAATATATTAATAAATTTCTAGTTACATTTTTTGATTCATATAGTTTTTGGTTCTAACTTTTATTGGCTTTAAGATGGATGTTTGGTCATATTCAACATCGATGAATGTCTATTTTCTTTGAGTTGAATTTTAATGGAAGTGATGGAATAATGCATTTTTTTTGTTGTAAATATATTTAATTAAGAGAAATAAGATGTCACTGATCTTGAGTTTAGTTGTATCATCTTGTGGCCCATATAACTCCATTTTATTCATCCCTAGATGTCATGGCCAATCTGCATCAACATTTAAATAAATTTTAATCAATGGCTAAGGATTAAACTCCTATATCAATATGTTATAACGTAACCACCATATCTTGTTGGTCCAATAAAAAATAATTATTATATATTCAAATATTAGCTTCCACATTTTCAAATTTAATTGAATGTCAAGGTCATGTTGCAAGATTAAATATGTCATAAAGCACATTTAATTGCCACTATAGATTAATTTGCAGGACATTCATGCACCGAGTTAATTATTTTAGCTTGTGTGGGAAACCAATAGGTAGTTACATGCACATTCCCTACATGAGTGCGACACTAAGTACTCACTCCTTGCTTTAATTTTCTATTTTTATTTCTCTATTTGTATAAATAAGAGTGCTATTCTCACTTATAGGGTTAGAATGTACTAGGTAGGCTCATGCTTATAGGACTCTATAGACTTAAAAATTTATCAAGCATTGGCTACTTCTAGTAAGCTTTCATCTTCTTAAAATTGTTTTGATAATTTATAATTGTACACTATCAAATGATAAATAAAAAATTGTGATCAATTTCATCCCTATTGTCTTTACTCGTATGAATAGCCTTTTTCATATTTCATGGATGCTTAAGTCACAAGCCCATTGATTATTATCGTACAAATTATATTATTGAGAGATAATCAAATTGAATATTAAATAATTATGATTTATCACTTAGAATAGTTTTAAATTTATTAAATTTCTTTTAATTCTTTCTTTCCCTTTTCCTTGTAGGTAAATTTAAGAAATTATTAAATATAATAAAATGAGTTGACATTTTAAACTCAAAGGTTACCTTATGAGCCTTGTCCAATGCTCACAAGCTTCCCATGCTTGATATCTACATGAGTGCAATGTTATGGCGAGATCATAAACTTAGGCATCAACAAGATGCAATGCTAATAAATATAAATTATAAGAAAATATAATTCAAACAAGTTCATCAAATGAATGATGGAAAAAAGGTATTTATTTTTTAAGTGTGATAAATTAGAACAAATGAAAGTCATTTAAATGTATGCAAATGAGCCTAAATTTGACCTAACCCAATCACACAAGAATTAGGACTAACAAAATGATAGGAAATGAAGGTTTGAAAATATAAACAAGGAAATAGTAATGAGTAAAATTTAGACTGATAATAGGAACGAGAAACTAAAAATTAGAGGGTGTACATGAAATAGGGGATAGTCGGCATGGTTTTGATAAATGCTTAGAATGCTAGGACATACCTCATAGTAAAATTCTAGGCCAAATGAGATAGATTAAATGCTCTAGTATGAGGATAGGGACACAATTTTTTGAGGGTAAATGCATTTCTACTAGTGTAATGGTGCTAGTTCCATGATAATCTAATAAAAACTAATTAGATTCTTATATTTTTTAGATATAGTGTTAGAGATACTAGATCCATTGATTCCAAGTGCTTATAGGGATTAGAAATAGAGGAAAAGTTAGAAATAACCTATTGAAGCCTATTGTAAATTAATTGAGGAAATTGTGTGCATGTGGGAGAAAAAAATCAAGAAATAAAAAACCTTAGATCTCCTATTACTAAAACAAAAGCATAAAATGAGAATTTGAACATTTTAGAAACCTCTTTCATGATTTGAAGATTATGTTTGATAATTTTGGAGAAACAAATGCATCAATACTTTAAAGTGTGATAAATTAGATCTAAAAAGTGGTAAATGGTTGTCTCATTTTTACTAGCCAAAATTTATCTTTGACTATCAAATATATCGATGTTTAAGAATTTGATTAGATTTTCAAGTTTGCACATTGACTACAAGGATGATTGATTATTAAATATGTCAATTTGTAAGGCACCATGTAAGTCAATATAGGTCACAATAGTAAAAAAACTAAAGAGTGCAAGACATAAAAAAGGAGCGTGCTTTTAAAAGTGATTTTTGCACTATCAACTATTATAGATTAGATATTTTTACGAGGGGTAAGCATATGTTCTTCTTGAAATTGGGGTTCACTTAGTAAACTTATCCTCTACTAGTTATGATCACATAATCTTAAATAATACCCTTAATTTTATTTTTACCCATCTTAATACACTCACTATTAAAATATCCCCTCTTTATAGCATATGTCTTAGGTACCTTATTTTAATTATATTTTTATATCCCTTTTATAGCCAACCATGATGAACCATAAGCTTATTTTTGACAGGTTACTCCAGGTGATCATGGGGACTCCGAGACAATAAATTCTCTAGCTTGAGGTTCCATTCACAATGCTTTAGAAATGCATCAATGGAAGGACATGAGAAAATGAGCAACTGTGATGCTTTGTGAGCTCGAGGAAGGGAATAAGATGTCATGTCTAATAGAAGGAACAACCACTCTATGAGGCTTCTTTGATAACCATTCAAATTTTGTGTCAACCATAAAGTGTGATTGTGTGAGCTTCATTGTTTTTCCACACGCTATCCATAGAATATCGTGAAAGGATCACCATTCTCCTACTACTGCACATCAATACAACTTCAAAGAAACTTACAGGGAATGTTTGAGATATTTGTATTTTATTTATAAAATTTATGGTTATGTAATTAGTCGATAGACTACATATAGTGTGATATTTGAGCTTGAAACAAGTCTCACGTCTACAAATAGTGTTAAAAAAAAGTTTTAGCTCTCCTTTAATGGTAAATCAACTATTTTTTAATGGTAAAAATCACCAAAATATCAGGTGAAAGCCTCCAAAATCTCACTTATCATGTAAAATCTAGATAAAGATTGACTTGTCTATTGAACAAGAAAACTGAGAGGGGGGATGAATCAATTGCAACAAATTTAACCTTTAAAACTTCTATCAGAGGTTAGATCTATTATCATTCACAAATCCTTTACTCTGCTAATGTGATTAATCATTAAGTGAAAAAGCAAAAAATAAAAGAAGCAAAACCATACACACAATAACACCAAATTTACGTGGAAAACCCAATGAGAGAAAACCACGGTGAGGATTAGCTCACAATATAAAGAATATCAAAACTGAATACAAAGGCTCACTACCAAAATAGGACTTACTGTACTAAACTTGAATCATTGTCCAAAGAGGAGGGTTAACCACCCAAAGGGCTCACCACCACAAAATTATAAAGAATATAGAAGAGATTTGTTATAGAGGGAAAACAATCTCAATGCAACAAAGATTTCCACCATAGTTTGCTCACACATTCACAGACACGCTTGAATGATAGAGTACACCTTTAACTCACTGCCTCTAGAAACTTGCCACTTAAATTTCACATTGATATGCACAAAATGGAATCACACACACACACACACACACACACACACACAATCTCACATATATCTTGCTCTTACATCTTTCACAAACATCAAATTATATTTATACTATATCCAATCCTTGAAACTCATCCAAGGTCGGCCACACACCTTTTGAATTTACAAATTCAAATTAGGTCAACCCCAAACCATTCTATGGTGGAATTAGAATGAGGGTGACCCAAACACACACTTAGTGAGGACCTGAATAAGTCCCAACATGCCTCGACATGCTTCCATGAACTTCGTAAGTAGTGTTTAACACAAGGTTGGCCAATACCCGTGTAAAACAAATAAAAGAATTGAGCACACACAACCTTAATATGATCCAATCTCTACGAATAACAAAATTAACTTGAACATGATCATATCAACTTATTTCCCAAACCACAAGTCCTAAAACCACAAATTAGAGAAATCCAAAGCAACTACATTTCTCCTAGATCACAACCAAATACACAGAAAAGCATAGTGCACATACTAGTGAAGATATCTCACACTGTGCAATGATCAAGAACCCTAATTTCTAGATATAGAAACCATGAATAACTATGAATAATATATCTAAATTGCACAAGCATAGGAACAAATCCCAAAGCACAACCTGAAGCAAACCAACAAACCTTCTTTATTACAATTTTCTCAATATCCTCAACATATACAATCAATAACATGTTTCCATGACATCAATGATGACATCAACTAGTTCATAACCAATTGAAATCAATGACAAAACCTTCATACTTGCAACAATCTCCCCTTTTGTCATTGATGGCAACAATCATGTGAAAAACCATCAAAGACAACACAACAACTTTGAACCATCAATCTTCAAGAATGATTTCTCCTCCTTACTTTTTCTTTTTCACATGACACTCTCTCCCCCTTTGACATCAATGGAAAAGGAAAAATATATTTTACATTGTTTTCCCCTTTGACATTAATAACATTACTAGTACAAAATACTCCCCCTTAGGTGTAGATCCAAACAATTCTTCAATGACAACACGTGACTCTACTTGCTCCCCATGATGTTAGGAATTGCATGCAAAAGATATCAATTAAATGCAGATAAAGATTAAATAGAGGAATGAAAAATACATGAAAATAATAACAATGAGAGACAATTTTAGCGTGGTTCACCAAAACTTGGGCTACATCCACCAACAGAGAGTCCAATATTATTATCCAGCAAATCAAACTAATTACAACCAACAATCTTTGAAACTAAATACCGCTACAAATGCTACAATACAATATCAACGAAAACCCAAACCCTTAGTCATTTTATCAAGACTTATGTCGATTACAAAATAGGTTTTTTTTTGTCAGCCAATAGAAAAAATAACTCCCAATGCCTTTATAAAATAATAAAATTTGTTTGAGGTTTCGGGGGCGTTGCCCTTGGACCCTGCAAGGGGCACTGCCCCTTGACCCCATCTTGGGGGCACTGCCCCAAACCCTCATTAAATAATTTAGTGGGGAACCACATCGATAAAAGGGGAAAATTTAATCTCTAAGTCTAATTAGGCTCCATATAACAACACCTGAGAGGTAGCCACCAAACGTCAATCCAAAAAGAAGATAGATCCATAGACCCATTGGACTGATGCATCTCCATATACATCTAGTTCAAGAAAGGAGGGGAAATAAACCCTAACTTCTCCCAAAGATACTCAAAAGTATCTTTAGGAAGAGCCTTAGTAAATATGTTAGCAACCTAATCATTTGTAGGTACATACTCAAGCTTTACTTCATTCTCCACAAACTTCTCTCTCAAAAAGTGATACCTTATTGATATATTCTTTGTCCTTGAGTGCATCATTGGATTCTTTGAAATGTTAATTACACTTGTATTATCACAAAAGATAGAAATGGGGTCATCATATACTACTCTGATATCCTTTAATGTCTATCTCATCCACAAAACTTGTGTATAGCAAGATACCGCAACAATATACTCAATTTTTGTAGTGGATAAGGAAACTGAATCTTTCTTTTTACTTAACCATAACACCAATTTGCAACTAGGAAAGAATTCACCACCACTTGTACTTTTTCTGTCATCAACACAATCTACCCAATCTGCATCTATATAAGCACTTAGTGTAAAATTAGTATCTTTAGGATATCACAAGCCATAATTTGGAGTGCCATTAAAATATTTGAATATCCTCTTAATAGTAGAAACATGTGTTTCTTTAGGGTCTTCTTGAAATCTAGCCACAAGACAAACTGCATGCATGATATTCAGTCTAGTAGTAGTTAAATATAGTAGTCCTCCAATCATAGATCTATATTTGCTTTGATCAGCCTTAGGTGAATCATCATCTTTACTCAATTTGTAGTTGTGTGCACCATAAATCCGCAAACAACTCAAATCTCAAACATACATTAACAATGGGTTAACTCAAGCTATGCAAATCTACAAATGCTCCTATGAAATAATACACCATGCCTCACAAACAAGATAAACTAATTGAAAGCATAAAAGAAGCATAATATATACCTATTCCATAGTGGATTGGTGCCACTTTGATATGAAAAGTGGCCCTTTCCCAACCCTTGACAAGCCAATGATAAAGATGCAATGCTATGACAATGGACAAAATTACCTCTCAATATGAAGAGAGTAACTTTGTATGAAGTTGTAGATGCTAAAATGAGGAATGAGACCTCCTATTTATAGAATGATAGGATGGAGAAATATGCAAAATGGGTGAATGTGGGATAAAGATTCAACCAATAGGAAGGAGCCACTTGTCCAAATGTGAGTCGATGGAGGATGTGCAAGTTTTGGTCAATGTGCCAATAAATGACATTAGGTGGCCTTTTCAAATTTCAAATTTGGCTTGTTGGAGGGAGAAAAAAGGACCTTAAATGCCAAGTTTGACTTGTGAGAGACATGTAAGAGCTCTTAAATGTCTTGTTGGATGTACATGTCAATTTGGGGGGAGATTTCAAACTTGAGGGAATATTCTCCAAAGATGCCTTGTTGAGGAAAAATGAGGATTTAATAAATTAATTAAAATCCTTTATTTGTACAAGTGGGAAAATCTAAAGAATGTGACATGCATTAGATTAGATTTAATCTTGATTTAGTTAATTTAAAAGAGGATTAGGTGATTTGACTCATTTGACTTAGATTTAAGGATTAAACTAAATCAAAAGGAAATGGAAGATGATTTTAGATTTAATTAAATAAATATTTTATTTATTTAATCAAAGAGGGATAATGATAGTGTTTATTTAATTTAAATGGAGGACCTTAGAGATAAATCAAATAAGCTTGATTTATTTTATGAATGGATTTGATTAAATGCAATATGCTAAATTTGCATGTCCACAACAACCAGTCACCATAGGAGTGCATACCGGTTTGGAACCATTCATCCCAAACTTCTTCAACATTTCTTTTACATATTTTAACTATGAAATAAAATTTCTTTTTTTTGTTTGATTGATTTGCAACCCAAGAAAGAAATTCATCTCACCAAACATAGACATCTCAAATTATTTTTGCATTTCTTCAGCAAAAATTTTGCACATTGTTTCATTTCCTCCTTGAAGATAATAACATCAGCATATACAACTACTATCAAGATTTTGTCATTTTCAATTTTAAAATAAAGATTGTTATCTGTCGTACCTTTATTAAAACCTTGTTGAATCAAATATCTATCCAACCTTTCATACCAAGCTCTAGGAGCTTGCTTCAACCCATATAAATCCTTGTTTAATCTATAAACCATATCCGATTGATCTAACAACTGAAATCCTTCTGGTTATTCTATGCAAACTTCTTCCAATTCACCATTTAGAAATGTAGATGTAGACATCTAAATTTAACCACTTCCATATGATTAAATTTATTGCCTTTCCGTCTATCATATTAAATATTAATTTATTAAATTAATATTATACCTTTTATCCCATATTTGTGAAGTATTTGATTTAATAATTAAATACTTTATCTTTCACCTTCTTCCTCTTTAAATTAAATAAATACACTAATTTATTTAATTTAGTCATTTTTACCTTTTTGATTTTAAATTAATTTAAAATTCTTTATTTTCTCTCTCCTTGTCACATCCTCCATAATCTTGCCCTAATCTGAATTAATTTAATTAATTCATGATTATGATAATCAAAGATTAGTGTCACATCCTCCTACATTTGCCACTTGCCTCTAATCTTCCATTAATTAGTCTAATCCAATATTTGCATAACCTTAACCAAGGTCATTAGCTAAATTTAGCACCACTTTTTAGCCAACCTTTGCATATACCTTCTTTTAGCATTGACTCCCTTTCCATGTGAATTTTTAATTCACATTTATTTGTCCTAGATTCCCCTCTTTTATATGTGAATTTTTAATTCACATTCCATCCTTCCAAGGCTTCTAGAACCTTGGACTTGTCACAATCTCCACATGTGACCAAGTCCCACCTTTTTGGAGCCCACCTTTTATCCTTTAGATCCTCCTAAGAATGTGAATTAATTCACATTTATATCCCCAACCACCTTTCCTTTTCCCATGTAGATTTTTGAGGAATTCCAAAATTTCCTCAAATGTCCCTTTCACTCCCACTTGGGGACAAGGAATCCCTTTTTGAGAAAAAAATTTCACTCCCCAAGGGGCTTGTCCTTCCTCCATCTCATGTACCTTTTTGACACCTCATTGACACTCATCTTCTCTTGGCCACTTCACCATCCACATGTCAAGAAGTGAGGGCTTGTGGATTCTCAACCCACCATAGCCCTTCATCTTGACCTTGTTGGATCAATCTTGACCGTTGAATTCTCTAGAGAATTCAAATTCTCCTATAAATACCCCCTCCTCAAGGGCATTTTCAACACTTAGCCATTTGATAACTACATGCTGCCAATTTGCATTCTCAATCATTTACCATCATCTAGCTATCTATTCTAATCATTTTGCACATTCAATCTTATATTTAGTCACTCAAGAAATCGTCTAAGGAGCACACAAAATCATCCCAAGCAAGGGCCAATCAAGGAGTCGTCAATAGCAAGGAAGGTGAAATCATTTGTATCTTGTTTTATCCATTTTCCTTCTTGTTTTATCACTCTTTAGGCTAATCTTGAAGTGTCCTTAGTCTTTTATCACTTGCATTTTTAAGTTATTTTGCACATTAGAGTAGGGTAAAACATTAAGGTACACATTTCTGGCATGCCCGGTGGGACCCACAAATGGATTCTTGCATTTAACCTTTGTTTTGGCTAAGAATTTTGCAGGAAAAGGTTGCAGAAAGGCGGAAGCGCCCTCTGCTTTACCGTAAATAGGCGGAAGCGCCCTCTGTCCTACTGTAGAAAGGTGGAAGTGCCCCTACCTTACCGCAGAAAGGCAGAAGCACCCTCTTGTCTGCTACAGAAAGGCGAAAGCGCCCTACATCTGAAAGTTTTATTTTCTTCTAACAAGTTTGCTGCAATTAGGAATATATTTAGAAGGTTTTTCTAACACTTTTCTTGCAGTGGGAGGGGCACAAATTTCTTTTTTCTTAAAAATCTGATAAAGTTTGTTGTAGAAAAGCGGAAGTGCCCTCTAACTTCTTGTTGCAGAAAGGCGGAAGCGCCATCTAACTTCTTGTTGCAGAAAGGTGGAAGCACCCTCTAATCTTATCGAAGAAAGGCGGAAGCGCCCCCATTTTTGCCGCAGAAAGGCGAAGCGCCCCTATTTTTGCTGCAGAAAGGTGGAAGCGCCCCTATTTTTGCTGCAAAAAGGTGGAAGCGCCCCTGTTTTGCTGCAGAAAGGCGGAAGTGCCCCAAAACAACACAGTTTGGAAGGTAAAATAGTCATTTTAGCTTCATTTTTGCTCTAATTTTTTGCTATTTTCAAGTAGTAACCCTCTAACATTATTTTGGCAAGGATATTGGTGTTTTTTGCTAACATTTTGTAGCATATTATGGCATAATTGACCAAGGACGAAGAAGAAGACAGCTAACATTTACTTGCAGGACCATCTATTTGATCAGATTTTCAAAAAAAATTATCTTTGTTGTTTTGGAACATAGTCTAATTAGGGGGAATAAACTTCATTGTTTGTTGTGATTGTTTATTCTTGTGTTACCTAAGGGGGCATTAATTTGTTTTCACTTTCCCTTTGCACTTCGTGTGAGCCTATGGAGTAGTTGGAAGTGGTTAGTGTCTTCTTTTTAGTGGGACCTGCTTGAGGATTTCATCACCCCAAGGGATGATTCCAACCATGTGTACCAGCGAGGTATATAAAGGGGGGAGAACGAAAGTTGTACCCCAATTTAGTCACGTCGTAATTGGCAGGGCGTCGAAGCTAGGGTGATACCTAGATAGACGTGAAGAGTTGGTCCGAGCCTTTTAGTATCTTGCTGGGGTTTCCGACTCACGCTTGTGACGGGCTAGTGTTCACGGTTGTGCCTCATGTACCGAGAGTATAGCGAGGACTCCCTAGAAGCCTTGTGCATTCTAGATTAAGACCTTGCCTAGCCATACCCTTAATATTAATAATAGGATTGTGCTTGCTTGAAGTGTTTCTCATAAAAAATATGTGAAATCTTTGATACTTTGGCCTTACTTTATCATTTTGCGTCCTTGCCATAGCCTTTACCATCAAAACCAAGATTTATCCTACCGCAAAAAGGCAGAAGCATCACTAATTCTGCTGCAGAAAGGTGGAAGCGCCCCTGTTTTTGTTGCAGAAAAGCGGAAGTGCCCCTATTTTACTGCAGAAAGGTGGAAGCACCCCTGATTCTGCTACAGAAAGGCGGAAGCACTCCTGTTTTGTTGCAGAAAGCTGTCAGCGCCCCTAATTTTTCCTGTAGAGGGGCGGATTTGCCCTCTCGAACACTCAAAATTGCCCCATTTGGATCCATTTAGCCTCTAAACCATCATTTAATCATTCCCAACCATTATCTCATCATCCTAAGCCTCTATTTTGTCAATCTAAGCCTCCCAAAACCTCCATTTGATCCATTTAAATCTCCATTCTATCACTCCAAATCTTCGTTAACCATTATAAATCCCCATTCATTCTCCACAATCATCTTTAATCCACCCTTTCATTTTAATTTTCCATTCAAAAGTCCATACCTTCACCTAACAAACACCATAACTTTACCATTCACATCGCTAAACACCACCCATAGCCAAACCGTCCTAACCTTGTATTACAAAGTGGTTACCCAAATTGACCATAGCACTTGAAGTTTTATATTAGTCTTTAACTTCGACCCCAATCAATTCGCTTCCATCTTGAGGTGAGTTCGGTGTTGTAAGTTATCATCCTCGGCCCAATCAATCCATTCCTACCTTAAGGTGGATTCAGTGCCGTAATCATCCTCTTAATCAATCAAAGCTCTAGGGTCACTAAGGGTAACTTCTTGTGATCAAGCTTAAGCTCTCTCTCACGTCTTTCATCATCCAATCATACCCATCCAATAGTCCAAATCTATCAAAACCAATCATTCGATCAAATTGTCCAATCAACTGAATAATCCAATCCAATCCAATCTAATTCGATCGTGCCAAATCCAAATCCAATCCAATCCAATTCAATCTAATCCAATCATGCCAAATCAAAATCCAATCCAATCCGATCGTGCCAAATCCAAATCCAATCCAATCAAAATCCAATCCGATCCAATATATTCCAATAAAATCTAATCAAAGTCCAAATTTGATCAAAATCACACCTCATCCAATCACAATCAAATCATTCGACAAAAGCATTAATCTACTCATCCCGCATCTGCATGCCCGTTTAGACCCATTCACAGGCAAAGAAAATGGCCAAACGTCAAGTTCAAAATGCCCAATCAAACAATTCTCAATATCCCAAAAACATAATCGACATCTCATCAGATCCTAACAAGGGTACCAACATCCCTCATGATCCTCATAATGGTACTTCATCGCATTCTAACACTAAGAATCATAATAACTCGCCACATGGTGAAGAGAGTATGGTTAATTAACTTGAACTCACACTTGAGGAACATTTTAGTAATCCCGCCAATGTGCAAATGACTGGCCGTTTGCTCGAAAAACATGGGGAAGAAATCTTGGCCCACTTAATTGAGAAGGATGTCAAACCCCCCTCCAATGTTGACCTGTCCAAATATAGGGGTGCCCCATCTAACGTGCTCCAAGGTTCACAAAATGCACCCAAAGGTTCATACTTCTCCAATATTCCTCCACTTGAGGGTTGGCATCAACCTGAATTTGGCAATGTCGTTCTTTATCAAGTTAACTATCCCCCACATGCTTCGACTTCAGCTATAGGAGGACCTCAAGTGCCTGATCCCAATAATACTTTTGCCTACGGTATGCCACAAAATGTTCCACAACCTCCGCCATTAACGTTAACAACACCCCCTCCTTCCAACCAACCTCCAGTCAACATTAGGGGCACCTCCTTTGCCGCATCACTTCCACCTCCTGGAACTACAAATATACCATCTCAACAGCTTCACCAACCTAACATTCCACCTTAATTACCTCCACAAGGCACACCCCAGCTGAATGTTCCAGGTGGTGCTCAACAACCCCCTTTACAAAACACGTCTATGCTACCTCCTTCATCTCATCCACAACAACCTATACACAATACTTTGGCCTCTTCACAACAACCATCCTACCAATGACAAGGCAATCCATCTCGACCTATTGCTCAGACCATATCCCCCTTTTTTTGCATCCATTTTGCGTCCAAAGGCTCAACCACAACATAATATCCCATCTCTGCCTATACAACACTTGACGTCACAACAACAACCTCCCCAACACTACTACTATCACAATCAACAACAATTTCCCCAACAACCGCTTTATACGACCTCCCAACAATCACAACAATACCCTCAATACCAACAAACCAACACACAATGTCCCATCCAAGTTCCTCAACAACCTACCCCACACTTTTACCAAACAAATCCATATTATGCCCCACAACAACAGCCCCCATATCAACAAAACCCCCATCTTACCAGCAAGCCACATCATCATCCAATCATCCAAACCTGTATTTCAACAATCCGACGCCCTTTCAACAAGATCCTTCATCATCCTATCATCAACATCCCCCCAACCCGCCACCAGCTAGCTCAGATTTGTTGGAAATCAAAGCCGCACTTAAGGACCTTCAAGCCAGGGCTACAAAACAATCATTTAAATTTGAAGACATATGCCCATATCCGTTTGATCCCTCCATCTCATTAATTCCCTTTCCTAAACATTTTGAGATACCAAAATTTGACAAATACAAGGGAAACAAGGACCCCAAGGCTCACTTGCAGGAGTTTTATTCCCAGTGTCAAGAAGTCATGTACAATGACAACTACCTTTTGCGCTTGTTCCCACGAAGCCTAGCAAGCCACGCCTTAGATTGGTTCATGACTCTCGAAAAAGGGTCCATAAAAACTTTCACAGACCTATCAGAAAAGTTTGTATCCTACTTCTCCTTCAATTTGGAGAAGGATACAGACACCTTAGATCTCCTAAAAGAGAAACAATGTGATGGAGAAACTTTTACCAACTACCTCCAACGGTGGCATGCATTAGCAAGTTGAATGAAAAATCCTCTGAAAGAAAAAAACATGGTCACTCTTTTCATGGAAAACTCTCATCTTGACATGGCCCACAATTTTAGGTTACATTGTGTCACCACCTTCGTAGAGATAGTGGAAAAGGGACCTATCCTTGAACGTGCCCTTATTGCCAAAGGACACATCAAAATACACAGTCATGATAAAGAAAGGTCATTTGGAGATAAACCACGATTCTGGAATAAGAACAAAAATGCAGTGAATGACGGAGTGATAGAAACCAAACATGTCCAAGTGGCTAATGCATCCCAAAAACAACAGCCATCTGTACCCAACGCCATATCGATACCACAGGGGGCACCTCGTCCCCCTCAATAGTCAAACCAAAAAAAATAAGGGAACACCAAATGCCAATACACCCAATTGGGTGAACCCCTAAGTGTTGTTTTTAATAAATTGCTACAAATCAATTACCCCATCACATACCCTATCACCAAGCCATTTGATGAGTCCAAACCCAAGCCGACATGGTTTAAAGAAAATGAGTATTGTGACTTTCATAAAATCAAGGGACACTCTTTAAATAAGTGTCAGGGTTTGAAAAATATGTCAAAGATCTCATTGATTGAGAAGATATCAAGGTTGACCCCAGTCAACCTTTGTCGTCTAATGCTCAATTGTAGATCTATCAAAATGCCTTCCTAAACCATAATCAAGGCCCTAGCACCTCCAACAGTAATCCTCAAAACAACAACACAAATAATGTGAGTTACAAGAATGTGCCCTTCAATTATGAAGGTGTTATTCATTGTATTGAGCAGGTGGAACCCTGAGTGTCCATGATACACGTTAAAGCCAAAGACCCTCAATGTGCCGTTACTACACGACGAGCCCATATCATTGTCCCTGCAGCCTCTACCCCTGCCCAACCGACTCCTGTAAACTCTCAGTATAATATCCTTGATCACCTAAGGAAGACCCCCACGCATATATCCATTTTGGATTTGCTTAAGTCTTCCCCGGTGCATCAAGAAATTCTCAATAGAGCCCTGCAGGAAACCCGTGTGCCAAATGACATCCACCCCACGCAATTCCAAGCTCTGGTGGGACACTTGGCTTTGTCTCATCACCTCCACTTTAGCCAAGATGATATACCAAACACCGATGTCAATCATAATCGCCCCTTACACATCGAAGTCATAGTTGCTTGCCATAAAATAAAAAGGGTCTTGGTAGATAATGGCTCTGCCCTCAATTTATGTACTTTGAAATACATAAAACAGGTGGGGTATACTCAAGTGGACCTAAGCAACCAGATCATTACAATCAAAGCCTATGACAATGCAGAAAGAAATTCAGAAGGAATTATCAGTCTTCCTATCTAAGTGGGACCTGTGCTTCAGTATACTACATGTCATGTCCTCGATCTGGACTTACCGTATAATCTTCTCCTTGGCCGCCCGTGGCTCCATGCTATGCAAGCTGTCCCCTCCATGTATCATCAATGCCTGAAATTCCCCGTTAATGGACAAGAAGTTACCATCTATGCCGACCCCCAACCATTTGAATATTGCCGCGCTTTAGAAGCGTCATTTCCTCATCTACATTATTGTCCTGGGGTGGAAATGGGGGCATCCCACTCATCATCCACTAATCCACCATCCACCGCGATAACCTCTCCATCCTTCACCACTAATCCTTCAGTCACCAAAGTCCAGATCATTGACAAAGGGTGCGGTGAGTATGAAATGCATACGACACTCAATGTAGCCACCATGCCACCATCACCACACGAATATGGTCAACCTTTGCATGTTATGTAAAAGGAAGACAAGACTATCACCTTCAGTGGTAAAAACATCCCTACCACTACTTTCAGATCTCCAAGTGTCAAGATAGATGCACCAGAAGAGGACATAAGCCAATGGGTCTACCAAGAAGAGTCTGAACCAGAGACTCCTCTAAAGAAATATTTTCAGGAAAAGTACCCCTGGCCAACAAAGTTCATGGAAAAACATAACTATCAAGGTAGAGGCCTAGGTAAAGAGGAACAAGGGCGGTTGCAACCCATTGATACACCAAAGTTGCCAAGAAACACAGGCATTGGGTATGACAAGAAACAAAAAAGCCCCGCAACATCATCTAATACTTCCAATAGTATCACTGTGGACGATGGCTCATTGGCAGACATACCCGAGGAAGAATCCATCATACATGTGTATGATGACGTTGATCACACCGACCTATCATCCATATTCGAATGCCTATCTGTCTGCACCATTAGCCTATCCCTTTGTCACCCTGAACTCATTGATTGAGACCTACATAATGTCACACCTGTCAGTATGTCTGCGGACACGTATGTCAACCTTATGGGATTGGGGGAGGATGAACACTCTAGTCGCAAAAATAAGAATAAAAAAAGTAAAAAACGGTCATCTAGTGAAAACCTCCCTGAGGCACTTCCTGACCTGGAAAAAGTAAAAATAAAGGATGCATCTGATGGCAAAAACCTCGAAGAGGCGCTGGAAGATGGAGATGTTCATCTTCCCCTTATGAGAATTCATTTATCTGCCCGATCATCTATTTTGATTGAAGAGACGCAAGAAGTTAATCTGGGAACTACTGAAAGTCCTAAAATCACCTATGTAGCTAAGTCACTGTCGGAGCAAGAGTATCCGGTCATTGTGCAGCTACTTCGAGAAGGAATCATTAACTTTGCGTGGTCATACTCAGACATGCCAGGCTTAGATCCCACCCTAGTGGTTCATCACTTAGACATTCGCCCAGATGCCAAGCCTGTCAAACAAAAGCTCCGCAAGATGCATCCGCAAGTCGCGTTGTTAGTCAAGAAGGAATTGGAGAAGTTACTGGACACAGGTTTTATCAGATCGATTGATTACTCTGAATGGATCTCCAATGTAGTCCCAGTTGCCAAACCAAACGAAGACATTCGGGTTTGCACGGACTTCAGGGATCTTAACAAAGCCTGCCCAAAAGACGATTTCCCTCTTCCTAACATTGACATGTTGGTCGACCTAACAATAGGACATGAGATGTTATCCCTTATGGATGACTTCTCTGGTTATAACCAGATTCGAATTGCACCTGAAGACCAACACAAGACCGCCTTCACAACTCCTTGGGGCACTTTCTGTTACAATGTTATGCCCTTTGGTCTCAAAAATGCGGAGGCAACATATCAGAGGGCAATGACAATCATCTTCCATGACCTCATACATATCATCATGGAGGATTATGTTGATGACCTATTAAGGAAATCCAGAACATGGGCAGAACATCCCGCCATCCTGAAAAAGATATTTGAATGGTTAGAGCATTATAAGTTGCGGCTAAATCCAAAAAAGTGTGTCTTTGGGGTCACGTCAGAAAAGTTGTTGGGTTTCATAGTCTCTCGCAGAGGTATTGAAGTTGATCCTACCAAGGTAAAGGCTATTCTGGATATGCCACCTCCACGCAATCTAAAGCAGTTAAGAAGCCTCCAGGGGAAGATGCAGTCCATCTGTTGGTTCATAGCCCAGCTAGCAGATAAATGTCAGCCATTCACCCATCTTTTGAAGAAAGATTCCACCTTCTGATGGACCCCATAGTGTCAGATGGGTTTCGATAAAATTAAGGAATATTTAGCTCATCTACTGATTTTGATGCCGCCTATTCCAGGAAAACCCCTCCTACTTTATATCTCTGCTACTTCAGTCGCACTGGGGGCATTATTGGCACAACATGATGAGTCATTCAAAGAGAGGGCAATCTACTACATCAGCTGAACACTAGTTGGCTATGAGTTAAACTACTCTCCCATGGAGAAAGCTTGTCTTGCACTAGTTTTCAGCACACAGAAACTCTGTCATTACATGCTCAGCCATCCAGTCAAATTAATCGCTAAAATTGATTCTCTGAAGTATTTGTTATCTAGAACCACTTTGACTGGCCAAATGGGTCATGCTTTTAAGTCAATTTGACATAGAGTATGTAGAGTGAAAAGCCATAAAAGGACAGGTTATCGCTAATCAATTGGCTGAAGCACCATTAGTAGATGCCTACCCACTAGACACTGAATTCTCCGATGAAGAAATCTACACAGTGACAGAAGCACCAGCTTGGACATTATATTTCGATGGCTCATACACTCATAGTGGATCTGGGGTAGGAATTTTATTAATTACCCCTCAAGGTGACTATATCCCAAAATCATTTAGG
This sequence comes from Sequoia sempervirens, assembly GCA_007258455.2. Classification (NCBI taxonomy): domain Eukaryota; kingdom Viridiplantae; phylum Streptophyta; class Pinopsida; order Cupressales; family Cupressaceae; genus Sequoia; species Sequoia sempervirens. The sequence continues at coordinate 371,116,256 of VDFB02270651.1, forward strand.
ATAACATTTCCATGTACCAACAATATGGTAGAATACGAAGCTCTCTTCACCAGCCTCAGAATTGTAAAACAGTGGCACATAACACATTTGAAAGTCTTTGGTGATTCTTTGTTGTTTATTAGACAAGTTAATAATGAATTCCTCACAAAAGATGATAAACTGTTACCCTATAAACGTATGGTGGATGATTTCAAAAATATTTCACCTTCATACAGTTTGACCAAATCCCTTGGATACAGAATAAAGCGGTAGATGCAATGGCCACTATTGGTTCCCTGATTGACATGCCTAAGGACCAAACAGAGTGTGATTTTCTTGTTGAACAACTTTCAATCCCTGCATATGATGTTCCTGAGACTGACATGGTGTGCGATATTGTAGGTCCCGCCTCCCCATGGTACCAAGACATATACACTTATCTCCATGATAATATCATACCCCCATAACTTACACGCAACCAACGTAAATCCTTTATCCATCGTTCTTCCCGATACATCATTGTTGGTGATACGCTTTATTGTCACAGGTATGATGGAATCCTCCTTAGATGTCTGAATGAGACTGAGGCCCAAACGGTACTAATGGAAGTACATGGTGGTATTTGTGGGGTTCACGCAAACGGTATGGCTCTGGCCAAAAGAATCTTACAGGAAATATATTATTGGCCTACATAGGAACATGGTGCTTGCGAATTTGTGAAGAAATACCTTCCATGTCAACAACATGCAGATTTGATTCACGCTCTAGCACAAGATCTTTAGCCCCTCCTGGCACCATGGCCATTTTCTCAATGGGGTTTTGACTTGATTGGCAAGATTTACCCACCATCATCTGATGGCCATACATTCATCATCACTGCAACTGAGTACTTCACCAAATGGGTGGAAGCAATGCCACTCTCACAAATTACTGGTACTCAGATTTCCAAGTTCATCTTCTACCATATTTTCTACAGATATGGTATCCCGTCCACCATCCTTTCTGATAATGGAAAACCTTTTAAGAATCAAGCCATAAAACACCTTTGCAACACCTTCCATATCCAACATCGTTGGTCGACGCCTTATTACCCTCAGGGTAATGGTCAGGCAGAAGCAACCAACAAGACCCTCATCTGCATCCTCAAAAAGGTTGTCAATAACATTGCACAAGATTGGCACCTCCATATTCATCCTGCCCTCTGGGCATACTGCACATCCATCCGCACCCCAACAGGTGCCACCCCCTACTCTTTAGTATACGGTGCTGAAGCCGTCTTGGCAATCGAAGTTGAGCTCCCTTCATTGAGAATTTATCTGAAGAATCTTATCAGCGAAGAAGATGCTCGTGTTGCATGGCTTGCACAGCTAGAGTTACTGGATGAACAGAGAATAAGAGCCTATGATCACCTGCAAGCATACCAAAATTGCCTCAAACATCATTACAATAAAAAGGTCTGTCCTAGGCAATTCCAGATTAGTGAGCTTGTCCTCAAAGAAAACCAACGCACTCAGCAAGATCCCCTTGTCCTCAAAGAAAACCAACGCACTCAGCTAGGGTCGTATATCATAACCGCCAAATATGGATCTGGAGCCTACAGGTTGACTACTCTGAAAGGAGATCCCCTTGACGAACCTGTCAATATTCTTCATCTGAAAAGGTTCTACGCTTAAGTCCACTTGATCTACCCTATCAAAAAAGTCAAAAAAAAAAATCAAAAAAGTATGAAAAAATCCAAAAAATAGTAAAGAAAAATAAATCCGTCCTATGGTGAAAACTACCTCTTGGTGGTGCCTTGGATAAGTATAGATGGTGAAAACCTGTCAACAGGCGCCATCCGTAAAGGGCTTAATCATTATCTACCTGGCATCCTAGTTATTTTATGTTGTCATCCGCACTATCATCCCCACCCACATCAGCCTAGGCCGCTTGGTATTTGTTGATTGAAGCACTGGACGACCCACTTTATCTATCCTTCATCCTAAGCTTCTTTATATCCCACTTTGAGCTTATGTCTTTCATTCCCTTTGTCGGTCGGTCCGTGTCGTCATGTAGGATCATCTATCGTGTCGGTCTCCACCTAGATCTCATCCTCCCGCGTCGCTTTCATCCCTTGTCGAACTATGTTGCCCCTGCACTATCACGTAGGCAAGGTTGATCATTCGATCTTGACATTTTTGGATCAACTTGTTTTGGTCCTCCATCACTTCATCTTCACTAGTCCCTTTTCGCTTTTATCCATGGTCTTTTTATCGAACCACGTTGCCCTTGCGCTTTCACGTAGGCAAGGTTGGTCATTTGGTCCTCCCCCGGGACATTTGTCTGTCACATTTTGTGTCCTTCATCATCGGTCACCATTGTCTTCTTTCTACTTTATCCATGGTCTTTTTCCATGAACTACAAGGGCTCTGTGCTTTCACGTAGGCAAGGCTAATCTCTGATCAGCCCCTGAGCCCCTAGGTCTTTAGGTTGTGTCTTGTCTCCCTTGTGTTGTGTTATCAAGCTATGCCTTTATCTAACTGATCCTTAACAAACATGACCCACTTGTACCAACGAATCTAATCAATTTTGAATATCTTATATTATACCAATCTTTTCGCTTAGTATCCATCATAGGTCTTAACATGATACATCCTTCCTAACAGACCTCATCAATTCCATCTATCCCCTTGATCCTATAGCAATGGACATTTGAAATTGATTGTAATTTTTTGATGCTTTTGGTTTTTGTTTATCATTTGGGCTCCCTATCATCACTTATCAAGGCCACCATAATCCATCATATTATGGCGTGTTTTGATTGGTCCACATAGGGGCATATCTTGATCTTTTCTTTGATTGTGTCTTCTTAGTTGTCCCACGTAGTACCCACCAACACCCTCGAGGTCTTGTGTTATGTTGGGGCATCCTTTTGTGCTTGTAGTTATCTCAATACCGGACCCGAACAAGGTCTTCATGACTTTGGGGTATTGGGATAGCCTTCTTATTCGACGTGTTTGTCTCATGCATTAGACACTAATCTACCTCAGTCCTCCATACCTTGGTGTATCGTGTCTTATGCTATAGTAAAAACTAGTGCTCCAAAGATGGCAAATTGAATTAGGATTGCATTTTCAAAATTATTGCATTACACTCACCCTATGGTTTTGGTTGTGCAAATACTTTCCCCCATTATTTTCCATTCTTCTCAAGATACTGATACTTTTTGACAGATCCAAATGACACCCATCCTCACAATCACCACATACCCACCTCCCATTATCATGTCGGTTCTTATTGGCACTTATGGAAGTGTGTTACAAAAGTACTATTCCATATATCCATCATCACCTGCATTACATGTTAGGTCCATATATCCATTGTCACCTGTATCACCACATGTTAGGCCCATCCATACATCACCACCTACATCACAAAGTGTCAGATGCATAATACATCACATCCTGCATATATAAAATGTTAATACAAAACCCATCATACACATATACATACATGACAAATAAGTCAACTAGGCATCTATATATATAAATCATCATAGATCCCACATGAACACACAACATATCACCATGCACATCAATAAAATTATTCGTATTCCACAAGTACATATATCCAATCATCCACATGAGCATAAATAAACCAACGCATGAGCATAAATAAACCAATGCATCCATCCACATAAACAAGTAATACCATATACACATGCATATAATCACCCGTCATAAAAAGAACCATACTACATGGTGTCAATAAGAACTGTCACATATCAAAATAATATAATATGTGTCACATGTCCATCATACATATACCCATCACATGATAAAATACAAAATCCAAAGATATGGAACATCTCTGATCTCTGTCAATAAATCCTACACACTCCATCCTGCATCTGTCAAAAACTCAGTAGCTTGTCACCTCCCAAATGAACTCCCCACATCTGATCTCTGTGGTGACTTAAGTCCTGCTCCCCTACCTGGTGAAACCCTTAGTGAATCACTGTAACCATGGGTCCGCGTCCCCAATGACAGAGATGGCGCTGGCATCTGAGGTGTCTACCTGGTATAACAGAATGTCCGCTGTGTCAGATCAGGAACTGCAGAATAATATGCAGCCATCCAAAACCCTGCCCCTCTCATGCTCTCCTCTCACTCTACAACCTGGACCCGAGCTACATTCTGCTCATGGCAATACCTATCTCGATCCCTGGTAATAGCTCTCCTCTCCTACTCCCATGCCTCCTGAGCCAACCGGCTCTGTGCCAGCTCTGCCTGTAATCTATCCCTCATCTCCTCTGCAGCCGCTGCCCGTGCCACCGCTGCATCCCTCTCTCTCTCTCCACAATTTGCATATCTGCTCCTGGCATCCCACCCACACCCTCACCTGTCGGAACACGAGCCATTGTGGCATCCCTCTCTGCTTGTAGGGTCTGCATCCGCATCTCTGCTGCATCTCTCTCCCTCTCAGCCACCTGTGCCTGAGTCACTGCTGCATCTCTATCCCTCTAGAGAGTCTATGCCCGCAGCTCTGCTGAATCCCTCTCTCTTCGGAGAGTCACTACCTCTGCTACGACCTCATCTCTTCCCCTCTGCAATGACTGTATCTCTGCCTCTTCCATGACTCTCTCACTCTGAATGCGCGCCTGTGCCGCATCTCTCTCTGCCTCCATCACCTGCACCTGTGCCTGTGCTGCGTCCCTCTCAACCCGCATAATCCGTGCCTGCTCTACTGCCATAGCCTCTCTCACTTACACTAGCCCCATCTCTCCAACAGCCTGCTCAAGGCAATGTACCCTATCCTGAAGCTCATCTCAGTCTCACTGGAGATCTCCTAACTGTTGGCTAGTACCTCCTATTCCCTGATCAGCTCTCTGCTCTGTCCTCTCCTCTGGCTCCCCCTGGCCTATAAAACCACGACCTCTGCCTGCAATCTATTGCGGTCCCATGTTATACTAGTCAACACACCCTGTATCCTCTGCACCTCTGACTGTGCCCTCTCCAGCTCGACAATCATGGCCTCATAATCTCTTAATGACTCCCACTCTACTCTGGCCAGCTCGGCCTCAAGAGCCCTCACTCTCCGCTCTGCCATTGTACTCTCGCCTTTGCTCCCCTCACCTATACCATGGGATCCTTCAGTACATAAGGAACTAAAGCTAATGACTCTGCCGCAACATCCTCCTCCACCATCCCTGTCCACATCCATCGCATCCTCCTCCCCAACCACCTGCTCTGTCTCATCCTCCCCACTTGCTGGCTGCTCCTTATCCCCCTCCTCCTGTCGCTCCTCCAAATCCTCCACAACCCGGTGAACCCGGAATTGTCTCGCATCTTCCTGTCTCTCAACCACGAATCAACATCGTGGCAACCTCCTCTCCTCCCCTGGTGCTCCTCTAACAACCTCATCCTCTTCACTCTCCGGCTCCTGATGAGCCTCATGACTCTCTGCAGTCGGTCAAACCCGCAACCGCCGTGGTTGCCTATGTCATCCTACCACAAACTGTCTCCTCCCCTCCCCTGTAGCATCTCTCGTACCCACCACCTCCACATCCTCCATATCCTCCACATCCATCACCTCCTCCACTCTCTATCCCCCTTGAGCTCTCTATGGCTGCCCTCTCTCCCGTTGCCGACCCTCTCTCTGGCCTCATCTCAGATGTCTCCTCCTCCTCCTCCCTGCTCTGCTCTGCTCTGCCTGCTCTCTCATCCCTGTCCGGCTCCTCCTGTCCCCCCTCGTCTACCACTGCCACACCCTCTCATCGCTGCTGCTCCCCTCCTCTCCTCTCCCTCCATAGTCTCTGCTCATCCTCTGGTCTGGCACTTGCTACCCTCAAAATAGGCTGAACAGGAGTAATCCTCTCCCATAACCTATTTTGGAACCACCTTCGGTATTGCTCAGTCACCACTGGTACCTGCTCTCCTCCTACTCTCCCTAGATAAGCTACCTGTCCCGCTGACCTCCATGATGCCCTGGTTGTCGTTGGTGCTATACGGCCTCCCCATGGTAGCTATCTACTATACTGTCGAAACAGGATAGGCACTGTCAGAATATCCTGTATCACCCCAAACTGTCTTAGCACTTTGTCCAGTTGATGAGACTCAACTATGCGTAGTAGAGTACCAATGATAAAACACCAGCTCAAAAAATACCCCTCTTGTCTCCTCGTATCCGTCCATCCCCTGAACTGACGTGCCCTATATGGTCACCACTCTATGTCCCTCAACTGCAGATCATCAAATGCTCTCCTCCATCCCTCCATCTCTCCCTGCCTCTCATAGCGCAACACCCAACCTCTCTCCTCCCCATACTCCCAAGCCACAGGCTCACGATCATCCACTATCCCCCTCCTCACCATTATCAGCCTAGTCACTACAATATGCTCCCATGCCCAAATCTGCAGCAATATCATATGTGTTAAATTTGTTACCCCCGATAGCAGATCCCGTGCATATCTCTGTACAAATGTGCCAACACACACGACCTCCACAAAAACAACCCCCCCGCCACTCGATAATGTGGCAGATCACCTCCATATAATGCAGGCTACATATCTGTCTGCTCCGATCTAGCAACAATATCCCACTAATCAGGCCACACAGGAATAACGGCAAGGCTGGCACCCCCACTGACAAACACTGATCCAAATCTAACTGCCCCTTCACCAAGAGCAACGTCACATGACCAAATGATACTCTCATAGTCTCCTGTAACTCCGCTCCTGTGGACACCACCTCGCTCACTAACCGGTCGGCAATCGACAGCCTCAAGATACGCCACACATCCTCCAACATCACAGTCATCTCTCATGTAGGGAAATGAAATGTCGATGTCTTTGAGCTCCATCTCTTTACCAAAGCGGTAAACATCACCGGATGCACTCTGACCACTGGAAACTGAACACAATGACCTAAACCTACATGATCAAACGTCGTCTGATCCTCCCCGTTCATCGCTACTATCGACGTTGCCATCACCTTTGACCATCACTCATGCACTCGTACCCACTCAAAGCTCTGCATGAACACAAACACATTTCTCATTATTTCTTTTTTTCTATCTTTTTTCTTCCTATCTTCCCCCTTTTCTTTTTATTTCTTTTTCCCTTATTTCTCTTTTTTCTTCCCCCCTGCTAGGTTACCCCCGTCGGCCTGTAGCCGGGCGGAACCGCCCATGGCCGGGGCAGATCCGCCCGGCCGCAGTGGGGCGGAACCGCCCCACGGCAGGGCGAAATCACCAGGTAGCAGCTGGGCGGAACCGCCCCACGACGGGGCGGAACCGCCTTACGGCGGGGCGACATCGCCCCATGGTGGGGCAGAACCGCCCGACCGAGGCAGAACCACCCCCAGCCAGGGCGGCAACACCCCTGCTCGGGGCGGAACCGCCCCGCCGCAGCCGGGCGGCAGCGCCCTGGGTTGGGGCGGCTATGCCTTGCCTAGCTGCACCTTCCCCCTCGATTTCCCGACCTTTTTGACCTTTTTTCAATAAACTAATTCCAACCCATTTTTTAATTTTTCCTACCCAACAAAACCCACGTTTTCAAATTTTTAATTTTTATGTAAAAAGTGCGTAAATTAAATATGTGGGTTTTTGTTGCCACTCATATGCTGTTCGCCCACGCCCCCACTGTACAATGCACGAACCTCGTCCGCCCAGTGCACAATCGCCGTGTCATTGTCCGTCAACATCGTTCCTCCTCGTTAGCTTTCTCTCCTCTACTCTCCTTCTCTCAACTACTACAGTGAAAATGACCCTTTTTTAACCCCTTCATCCAAAAATGTATTTTTTTTACCTTTTATTTAACTTTTTCTTCCTCCAACTAATCCCAAACTTTCCGAGGCTGCCATTTTCAAACCGTGCGTCGGATCACCTCCGTTCAAAAATCAAAATTGCTTAGTTTTTTGAGCTCTATCTAATCATGTCCTTTTTTTCCTATCGAGATGTCACCCGGGGACCCCCCTTTTCCCCTGACCGCCCTCTCGAGGGGGCATACCCTCTTACCATTCCTCTATTCCTTCAGCCTGGTCATTGAGGCATTATTAACCTTTTCCACACTAGAGGTATCACCATCTGTCACTTCCTTCCTCATTCGCATTTTATTTTTCTTCGAAACACTGTTATCTTGACAATATTTCGAAGAGGGGCAAAATATAGACATCTAAATTTAACCACTTCCATATGATTAAATTTACTGCATTTCCGTCTATCATATTAAATATTAATTTATTAAATTAATATTATACCTTTTATCCCATATCTGTGAAGTATTTGATTTAATAATTAAATGCTTTATCTTTCACCTTCTTCCTCTCTAAATTAAATAAATACACTAATTTATTTAATTTAGTCATTTTTACCCTTTTGATTTTAAATCAATTTAAAATTCTTCATTTTCTCTCTCCTTATCACATCCTCCATAATCTTGCCCTAATTTGAATTAATTTAATTAATTCATGATTATGATAATCAAAGATTAGTGTCACATCCTCCTACATTTGCCACTTGCCTTTAATCTTCCATTAATTAGTCTAATCCAATATTTGCACAACCTTAACCAAGGTCATTAGCTAAATTTAGCACCACTTTTTAGCCAACCTTTGCATATACCTTCTTTTAGCATTGACTCCCTTTTCCATGTGAATTTTTAATTCACATTTATTTGTCCTAGATTCCCCTCTTTTATATGTGAATTTTTAATTCACATTCCATCATTCCAAGGCTTCTAGAACCTTGATTTGTCACAATCTCCACATGTGACCAAGTCCCACCTTTTTGGAGCCCACCTTTTATCCTTTAGATCCTCCTAAGAATGTGAATTTTTAATTCACATTTATATCTCCAACCACCTTTCCTTTTCCCATGTAGATTTTTGAGGAATTCCAAAATTTCTCAAATGTCACTTTCACTTCCACTTGGGGACAAGGAATCCCTTTTTGAGGAAATATTCTCACTCCCCAAGGGGCTTGTCCTTCCTCCACCTCATGTACCTTTTTGACACCTCATTGACACCTCATCTTCTCTTGGCCACTTCACCATCCACATGTCAAGAAGTGAGGGCTTGTGGATTCTCAACCCACCATAGCCCTTCATCTTGACCTTGTTGGATCAATCTTGACCGTTGAATTCTCTAGAGAATTCAAATTCTCCTATAAATACCCCCTCCTCAAGGGTATTTTCAACACTTAGCCATTTGATAACTACATGCTGCCAATTTGTATTCTCAATCATTTACCATCATCTAACTATCCATTCTAATCATTTTGCACATTCAATCTTATATTTAGTCACTCAAGAAATCGTCTAAGGAGCACACAAAATCATCCCAAGCAAGGGCCAATCAAGGAGTCGTCAATAGCAAGGAAGGTGAAATCATTTGTATCTTATTTTATCACTCTTTAGGCTAATCTTGAAGTGTCCTTAGTCTTTTATCACTTGCATTTTTAAGTTATTTTGCACATTAGAGTAAGGTAAAACATTAAGGTACACAATAGACTTACATCCATTTGATAAACTTTAAAATATTTATGAAAGAAAAATGCTAAAAACATCCTGATAGCTTCCATCCTAGCCACTAGAGCAAAGGTCTCCTAAAAAATTATACCTTCTACTAGTGACTAACCCTTACACACAAGGCTTGCCTTATTTCTGACCACTTCTCCATTCTCATTCAACTTGTTTCTGAATACCCATTTTGATCCAATTATATATTTTATTTGCTAGTCTAGGAACCAATTCCTAAGTTTGATTTTTCTCAATTTGCATAAGTCCTTCCATTTCTATCATACAATGCTCATCTTTACATGCTTCACTCACTGTCTTAGGTTTAACTTCAGAAAGTAAACGCATATTTATTTCAACAACAGCTCTACTTCTTGTCAATACTTATTTTCTCTTCTCTCCAATGATTTGATTTTCTAAATGATTCTTTTACACATATTTAGGTGTCTTTAGAGACACCATTGGAGCTTCTTCTTCTTCATTTTGATTTTCCCGTTCTTCCAAAACTTCTTCTACTTCTCTGTAATTAGGTTCATCAGATACATATCCATCAACTTCAATTGAATTCTTCAATGCTTCATCAACCTTAACATTTGTGCTTTTACAATATTTATTAGTATTTTATTGAAACATATGTAAGCTTTGCTTCTAGTAGAGTATCCAAGGAAGATACTCTCATCACACCTTGCATCAAACTTTCCTAAATTCTCTTCATCTCTTATGATATAACATTTGCTTCCAAATACCTTGAAATACTTGATAACAGGAATTCTTCCACACCATAGCTCATAGGGGTTCTTAGTATTGTTAGCTTTTGCTTGAAATCAATTGAACACATAAACAACAATGTGAATTGTTTCTCTCTAGTAAACTTCTGGTAGACTTGCCTCAATAATCATTGATCTAGCAGCTTCTTGAACTATTTTGTTCTTTCTTTCAACAACTCCATTTTGTTGAGGATTTCTTGGAGCAGATAACTATCTTTTTATTCCATGAATTACACAAAACATATTAAAATCATTGGAGGTGAATTCACTACCTCTGTCATATATCAAACATTTTATTCTCAAATTTGCTTCATTCTCAACCATAGCCTTAAATACTTTGAAATTATCTAATGCATCAATTTTCTCTCTAATAAAAGTAACCCATGTATATCTAGAGTAATCATCAATCAGAAGCATAAAATACCTCACCTCGTAGACTTCTCACCCTTGTAGGACCACATAGATATGTATGAAGATCAAATATAGTAGTTTGGTAGTAGATTATTCCTTTGACCTAAAGCTATCTCTAGATTGCTTTCTAAATTGACAATCCTTGCAAATAGCATTAATAGGATTTGTAATCCTTGGTAAATCTCTCAAAATTTGTACAACACTAATTCTCACCACATTATCCAAATTCATGTGACACATCCTCCAGTGCCATAACCAACTATTTGAGACATAAAGCAATATCCATCAACACCCTTAATTTGATAAATATTTCCTTCAAACTTCTTTTCAACAGCAATCACTATTTCAGATCCTTTCCTTATTTCACATTTCTTATCCTTGAACACAAGATTATATCCTTTACTACACATTTTTTCAATACTCAAGAGATTATGTATTAAACCCTTAACATAGTAGACATCATCATTATTATCCTTTCCATCAAAACTTACTGAACCTATCCCACAAATCTTAACACCAGTATCATCTCCAAACTTAACTAGTCCTCCATCATATTTTTCAAGTTTAAAAAACTTACTCTTATTGCCAATCATGTGATGTGAATAGTCACTATCAACAACCTAATAGTTATTTTCTTGTTTAGCATGAAGAGAAAAGATTACAATATCTTCAACTTTCTTCGAAGAACTTTCCTTCACCTAAATTTCAATATTAGCAGGAGTAGATTCATCTTTTATAGCCAAGAAAAAGCATTCGTTATCATCAAAATATCCATAATTAGATTCTTTGTCAGAAATACTGACATCTTTATTCACATAATATGATCTCTTAATCATCTTCCCTTTGTTATCTTTTACTACTCTATATTTATTCTTCTTAGATCTTTCTAGACATCTCGAAGCATAATGACCTATTATTCCACAACTAAAGAATTTAAAGGGTAACTTACCTTCATACTTACCAGAGCCCTTTTTCATTCTTCCTACAAAGTTAGTTTCCACTTCATCAAAGTTTTCTTCATTTGAATCTTCAGCTTTTGTAGCCCTAAAAGTAGTTTTTGTCTTCGATCCATTTCTCAAGCTAGGCTTACTCATTTCAAATGATGTTAGAGTTCCCAACAATTGATATTTAGTATAGGTCTTATAATCTACAAATTCTTCAATAGAAGATGCCTTTTCACTATATGCATTAGGGAGAGTTATGAGAATCTTCTTTACTATCGTTGATTCATCTATTGTTGCACCAAGTCTTCGCATTCCATTTACCAACACATCCACTCTCTATACATATGATTTAATGTTCTCATCTTTAGACATATGTAGGATTTGGAATTGTGCCTCCAATTTTTGCAACTTTGCTTCTTTAACCTTTTCATCTACTTCATGAATCTTTTCCAATGCATCCCAGACCTCTTTAGCAGTCTTTATATTTGCAAATTTAATTAATTCAGAATGTGAAAGACTATTCTTCACAATGAACTTTGCCTTATTGTTCACTTCATGCACCTTGATCTCATTAGTTGTACTCAAACCATTAGCAGGAGTAGTGTATGCAGTCTTATAAGCTTTCTCAACATCATATCCACAGTATTCCATATATTCTTCCATCTTTGTCTTTTAGAAGGCATAGTTAGTACCATCAAACCTAGGACACTCAATAGTGATCTTGCTCAGCATCCTGAACCTTAAGCGGTTAAGCTCTTCTCCAAGGAACCAATATTTGATACCAATTGTTGAACAAGACAATTGAGAGGGGGGTGAATTAGTTGTAGCAAATTTAACCTTTAAAAATTTCACCAGAGATTAGATCTATTATCATTCACAAATCCTTTACTCTGCTAATGTGATTAATCATTAAGTGCAAAAGCAAAAACTAAGAGAAGCAAAACCATAAACACAATAACACCAAATTTATGTGAAAAACCCAATGAGGGAAAAACCACGGTGAGGATTAGGTCACAATATAAAGAATATCAAAACTGAATACAAAGGCTCACTACCAAAACATGACTTATTGTTTGGAATAGGACCCACTATCCAAAAAGGAGGGTTAACCACCTGGAGGGCTCACTACCATAGAATTAGAAAGACAATAGAAGATATTTGTTATAGAGAGAAAACCATCTCAATGCAATGAAGATTTCCATCACAGTTCACTTAAACATTCACAAACATGCTTGAATAATAGAGTACACCTTTAGCTCACTGCCTCTGGAAACTCGCCACTTGAATTTTGCACTGATCTACACAAACTTGCATCACACACACACTATCTCGCATCTATCTTTCTCTTGCATCTTTCAAAAACATCTTCAACTTATATTTATACCATCTCCAATCCTTGAAACTCATCCAAGGTGGCCACACACCTTTTACATTTACAAATTCAAATTAGGTCGGCGTCAAACCATTCTACGGTGGAATTAGAATGAGGGAAACCCAAAACACACTTAGTGAGGACCTAAATAAGTCCCAACATGCCTCAACATGCTTTCATGAATTTTGTAAGGAGTGTTTAACATAAGGTCGGCCAATACCGTGTATAACACATAAAACAATTGTGCACGCGCAACCAAGCAACACAATCTAATCTCTTCAAATAAAAAAATTAACTTGAACACGGTCATATTAGCTTATTTGTAGAACCAAAAGTCTTGAAGCCACAAATTAGAGAAATTCAGAGCAACTATATTTCTCCCAGATCACAGCCAAATACACAGAAAAGCATAGTGCACATATTGGTGAAGATATCTCACATTGTGCGACAATCCAAAAGCCCAAATTCTAAATATAGAAACCATCAACCAAAAACAATATATCTGAACTAGACAAGCATAGGAACACATCCCAGAGCACAACCCAAAGCAAACCAACAAACCTTCTTTATTACAATTTTCTCAATATATTCAACATATACAATCAATAACCTGTTTCCATGACATCAATGACAACAACAACCAGTTGATAACCAGTTGACATCAATGACAACTTCATACTTGCAACATTGTTAATTGGATGGGAACATCCTACTTCCATTTGGAGTATTTTTTTCCAATTTGATGACAACTTTCCTTTTTCGTTTGCATTGCTTTATGTTTTAACTTTCATGTAATTATTTCAAAATCAAATAATACCTAATTTCTTTAAGGAAAAAATATAGATTTGTCTAAGTTTACTTTATTTCATTATCTAACACTTACTATTAATTGTTTAATCCAACCACATGCAACTACAGCTTACAACACATTGCATCCATATGAACCCATGCATAAACACGTACTCTCTAATTGTTTGTATGTGGCAATTGATCATGCTATATTATACACTCTTCATGTATCCTTGCCAGGGTCCAGGGCCAAGTTAGGCCCCGGGCGAGGGTTTGGGGGTGACAACTCCTGAGAATTTTTTTTCCTATTTTTCGCTTCATCACCGATAAAAGAAAAAATTGACTTTGTAGAACCCTAATTCTAGAAGCTTCTAAAAAGCTTGTTAGAAGCAGTTTGGATGGGGGTTGCAGTAGGGAATTATGAGCGAGATTGTAATATGTTTTACAATTGATAATAAAATCATTGGATGGCTATGGTTTTGTGGATGTAGCCTAGATTGGGTGAACCACGTTAAATTCTTTGTGTTGTCTTATTTTTGCTATAATTTTCTGTGTGTTTTATTCCTCTATTTTATTGATCAAATCTGCATTTAACTATTAGATATTTTTCTTCTAACCCTAACAAGTGGTATCAAAGCGGGTTGTGTTCGATTATCATCTGTAGGAAAGTCTCATGATTGAGTGGGAGTCTCACGATTAAGTGGGAGCAATGGAGGACGAGGGTAAATTGAAGGTAGATAAATTCAATGGGAAAAACTATTAGTTATGGAAGATGCAGATGGAGGATTATATCTATTAGAAGGATTTATGGAGGCCATTGTAAGGAATAGCCAAGAAACTGGCAACAATTGGTGATGAGGATTGAAATCTTCTGGACAGAAAGGAAATGGGAGCCATTCGTTTATGCTTGGCACAATCGGTGGCATTCAATATTAAAATAGCAAAGACAACTCAAGAGTTGATGGAAACCCTGGTGAATTTATATGAAAGGCCTTCCGCTTCGAATAAGGTATTTTTTATGAAATGTTTATTTAATATGAAAATGGTAGAAGGTGGGTCAATTGTTGATCATTTAAATGAGTTTAATACGGTTATCCGTCAATTAACTTATGTAAATGTAAAATTTTATGAAGTTAGGGCTCTTTTGATTATGTGTTCTTTGCCTGAAACCTAGAATAGCATGGTAATGGCTATTAGTGATTTTGTTTCTAGTTCAAATACATTGAAATTTGATGATGTTGTTGGTGTTATTTTGAGTGAGAAAATTCATAGGAAGAGCTCAAGTGGAACATCCACATCAGGTAGTGTTTTGAATGCAGAAAGCAGAGGCAGAACAAAGGAGAGAGGAAACAATTCTAGAAGTCATGGGAAGTCATGAGGAAAATCAAAGGACAAAAAGTCTCAATCTAGAGACAAGAGGGATTGCTGGTATTGTGGTAAGCTGGGTCATTTAAATAAAGATTGTTGGTCTTAGAAAAATAAAGGAGGAGACAAAAAAGAAGGAAATAAAGAGGCAAATGTGGTAAGTAATAAATATGATGAGGATGCTTTGATTCTTTCCCTTGATAATGCTAATGATTCTTGGGTGTTAGATTCAGGGGCTTCATTTCATACTACGCCCCATAGGAGTTATTATCTTGATTATGTCCAAGGGGATTTTGGGCTGGTTTATTTGGGAGATAACAAACCTTGTTAGACTGTTGGAAAGGAAAGAATCAAGATTAAGTTGTAGAATGGGAATCATTGGCAACTACATGAGGTAAGACACGTTCCAAAGTTAAAAAGAAATTTAATTTCAGCAAGGCAACTAGATGATGAAGGTTGTGTTGTTACATTTAGTGATAAAAATTGGAAGGTTACAAAAGGTGCCTTAGTGGTAGAAAAAGGTGTGAAAGTAGGCACCTTATATCTTTGTACAGGTCATATTGTTCCTTCTACTTTAGCTATTGCAGATAAAAATCAATGTTCAGGAACAGTTGCTGCAGTTCAGCAGGCAAAAAATTAGACAGTTGCTATGGATTCTGAATCAACACTATGGCATAATAGACTTGGGCATATGAGTGCAAAAGGTATGAAAGTACTTCATTCAAAGAATGTTTTACTAGGTATGGAATGTGTTAATATGGATTTTTTTGAAAGTTGTGTGTATGGAAAATAAAAGAGAGTTAGTTTTCTCAAGGATGGGAAGCAAAAGAAAGATGAGAAATTGGAGCTTGTGCATATGGATGTATGGGTACTAGCTCAAGTATCTTCTCTTAGTGGCTCTCAGTACTATGTCACTTTTATTGATGATGCAACAAGGAAGGTATGGATTTATTTTCTTAGGAAAAAATCTAATGTATTTAAAAATTTTAAGAAATGGAGAAGCTTGGTTGAGAATGAGACAGGTAAAAATTTAAAATTTCTTAGATCTAATAATGGTGGTGAGTATTGCAGCAAATATTTTGAAGATTATTGTTCTTCTAATGGTATTTGTAGGCAAAAAACAGTTCCAAGGACTCCACAAGAAAATGGAGTCGCTGAGCGCATGAACAAAACAATAATGGAGTGTGCACAGACTATGAGATTGCATGTTGGGTTGCCTTTAAACATGTGGGCATAGGCTATAAACACTGCTATTTATTTAATCAATAGAGGCTCCTCTAATCCTTTGGGTTGTGGTATTCTAGAGGAAGCATGGATAGGTAAGAAGTTGAGTTATTCTTTTCTCAAGACCTTTAGTTGTGAAGCATTTGCACATGTAGATTCTGAAAATAGAACCAAGCTTGATGCAAAATCAAAGAAATGTATATTTGTTGAATATGGCATTGATGAATTTGGTTATAGGATTTGAGATTTTGAAAATAAAAAAATGTGAGAAGCAGAGATGTCATATTCAATGAGAAAGTGTTGTACAAAGATTAGTTGCAACAACATGAGAAGAAAGAAAATGATTATGTAGTGTTGGATGATACACCAAATAATGATGTTCCAGTGGTTCCTCATGCTCTGCAACAACAACAACAACAACAACAACAACAACAACAAAAAATACCACAAACTCCAATGAATGTTAGACGATCTTCAAAGATACATAGATCTCCAAAAATATTTTCTCCCTCTTTGTATTCTATTTTATTAATTGATGTTGGTGAATCAGAATGTTATGATGAAGCTATGCAGGTGGATACCAAGGTTCAGTGGGAGCATGGAATGGAAGAAGAAATAGACTCCTTGCTAAAAAATTAGACTTGAGAATTATGCAAGTTGTCTGTAGGTAAAAAGGATTTACCAAACAAATAGGTTTATAGGATGAAAGAGGAGGATGGAGGTAAGAAAAGATTTAAAGTCAGATTAGTTGTAAAGGGATTTGCATAGAAAAAGAGTATTGATTTTGATGAAATATTTTCTCCAATTGTGAAAATGACTTCTATTCATACTATTTTAAGCATTGTGGCTATTGAAGATTTGCATTTAGAATAGCTTGATGTTACAACAACCTTTCTTCATGGTGATTTGGAAGAGGAAATATACATAGAACAACCACAAGGATTTGAGGTCAAAGGTCAGGAGAAATTGGTGTGGAGATTGAAGAAAAGTTTATATGGTTTGAAGCAAGCACCTCGACAATGGTATATTAAATTTGATAGCTTTATGGTTGAGCATGGCTACAGTCGATGTAATTCAGACCATTGTGTTTATTTTAAGAGGTTGGATGATGATAGCTACATTATTTTATATTTACATGTTGATGATATGCTTGTAGCGGGGTCTAACATGGATCACATAAAGGAGTTAAAACAACAGTTAGCAAATTTATTTGCTATGAAAGATTTGGGGGAAGCAAAGAAAATCCTTGGTATGAAGATCACATGAGATAGGAAAAATAGAAAATTGTTTTTATCTCAGGCTGATTATGTTGAAAAGGTGTTGCAAAGGTTTCATATGGAGAATGCAAAAGTTGTCAACACACCTTTTCCAAGTCATGTTAAATTGACTAAGGATATGTGCCCAAAGACACAAAATGAGGAAGAAAAAATGTCCAAGGTACCATATGCTTCAATTGTAGGCAGTTTAATGTATGCCATGGTATGCACAAGACCAAATATTACATATGTTGTAGGAGTTGTTAGCAGGTATATGAGTTATCTCGGAGTTGAGCATTGGAATGCAGTAAAATGGATTTTTAGGTATTTGATAGGCCCATCCAATAATTTTTTATGTTCTGGGGGCTCTAATATTGATTTACAAGGCTATGTTGACTCAGATTTGGCAGGGGATGTAGATACCAGGCGGAGTACCACAGGTTATGTATTTATAGTTGGTGGGACAACAGTGATTTGGATTTCTCAATTGCAAAAGGTGGTTGCTTTATCCACCACGGAGGTAGAGTATGTTGCTACAACAGAGGTGGCAAAGGAGATGATATGGATGCAAATTTTCATGGAAGATTTGGGAAAACAATAGGCTGACAATCACTTGTTTACAGACAACCAAAGTGTTATACATCTTTGCAAAGAATTCTACCTTTCACTCTAAAACCAAACACATATAGTTGAGATATCATTTCATTCGGTTAGTGTTGGAGGATGGACAGGTAAAGTGGGAAAAGATACAT
The DNA here is from genome assembly GCA_007258455.2 of Sequoia sempervirens. Lineage (NCBI taxonomy): Eukaryota > Viridiplantae > Streptophyta > Pinopsida > Cupressales > Cupressaceae > Sequoia > Sequoia sempervirens. The sequence goes on from VDFB02270651.1 coordinate 371,134,607, forward strand.
ACAAATACCTATCTAGCGGATATGTTTACAAAGGTAGTGACAAAGGAGAAATTGAGCTCCTCTTCAACTTCAATTGGTCTTCATAGTTAAAAGTATAATAGAGTAGCATGGTCTAGGGTGCTTATTTCCAGTGGGTGTTGTAAGTGCAAAGGTGTTCTCTAGGATCGGTCTCCAAGTGGGAGATTATTTGGTGTGGAGCTTGATTAGTCTCCAAGTGGAAGATTGTTGGTATGTGGTGACTAATCATGCTATACTGTACACTCTTCATGTATCCTTGTCAGGGTTTGGGGCCAGGTCGGGCCTTGGGTGGGGGTTCCGGGGCAGCAGCCCCCGAGATTTTTTTTCCCATTTTTCATTTCATCATCAACAAAAGAAAAAAATGACCTTGTAGAACCCTAATTCTAGAAGCTTCTAAAAAGCTTGCTATAAACGGTTTGGATGGGGGTTGCAGTAGGGAATTATGAGCGAGATTGTAATATGTTTTACACTAGATAATAAAATAATTGGATGGCTACAGTTTTGTGGATGTAGCCTGAATTGGGTGAACCACGTTAACTTCTGTGTTGTCTTCTTTCTGCTATAATTTTGTGTGCATTTTATTTCTCTATTTTATTGATCAAATTTTCATTTAACTGTTAGATATCTGCCTTTTAACCCTAACACTAACATATTAACATACATATAATTTTCTACCAGCATAATCTTTGAACCTCCTTTAGGTGCAAGTGCTAGTTGTAATAAGATATTCAAATGATACTTTAGTCATTTCTTATTAAAAAGATAGTTTTATTCTGTCATCAATATATATCTTTAATTAGTTGAAGAGTCTCAACAATAATAATCAGTTAAATATATCAATAATAGAAAATGTAAAGCACTTAAGGTGTCAATATGATATAAGTTTGTAGACATGTAAAAATGGTTAATGAATATCACACATCCTAAAACTGCACTTTCATTATCATTATTGCATTTTGCTTCATTTGTATCATTAATCCCCTTTTAACATCATTTCCATCACTTAACCCTATTTTCCTTTATTAATTAAATAATCTCAATTTGTTTAATTAATTCATTATGTCATCACTGATTTAACCTTATTCCTCCCGATTTTAATTAAATAAACATTAATTATTTAATTATGTCTTAAATGTTACTTATTCACTCAACATGGTCTATTAATAAATAAACTTTTATTTATTAAATCAATTTCATCTTGCACGTTCCTCTCAAAATTAATTTTAATTAATTAATTAGCCTCATACATTTTGATTGATAAAATCACATCCACTAATTACTAATTTGATAACTAATCAATCATTTCCACCAATTATTCCAATCCCACTAATCAAGATATCAAATTTCCATTAATTATCCAATCAATTCCCTTAATTGGATTAATCAAGTCAGTTAACTACTCAATCTATTTCCTCTCAATAGACATTGACCATTGATCTTGATCTTTGATCTTTGCATCCAAATCGTTCATCTGAAATAAGAAAATCTATAAAATAACCCTCATCCCTCTCATAATTCATCTGGAGAATTTGTGCAAAGGTCATGTGTCAATGTGATTCTTGAGCAAACACTCTTGCATTCTAGGTCATCATCATCATCAACCTTTTGCAAATCATGGAGGCTTTGTGTTGAAAAACAATCCAACATATCAAGATCAACACAAATACACTCCAACACATGGTGATCCCACAATACTGGTTTACAATTTTTGGCCAAACTGGACATTGAACTGATTTTTTTAATTAAATCTTCACTTTCGGGCACCTACAGTGGCTAAAATGTAAGGAATTTGAAGATGATGCAAACTAGTGATTTATGACATTTTGTCTCTAGATTCTAAATATATTTTTTTTTATTTTTTTTGGAATCAGATTGCACTTCTTTTTCCATCTCCTTCGAAAACTAGTTTTTAACAATAAACACCATTTTTAAAGAGTGGCGTTACTGGCGAACACAACTTTTTTTCTATGAAGGATAAAATTCTATTTTTTTCAAATTTAGATTTGTAACTATGATATATAGTGCATGGAATTGGTTTCATAGCATTTCATTGAATATTTTTTTCTTAATTAAGTTTCAAAGTCAAACCAGTTACAATATAGACATGATTTACTGGCTAAAACATAACTTTTTTTGTATGTATCAAAATTCATTTTTTTGGTTAGATAAGGGAGATCAATATCTAGTGCAATGATATTTTTCAATTTTTTTTTTATAATCTACTATTTTTCCACATGTGTAGAATAAAGAGCTTGATTTTCAATGAAAAACCTACATTCACAAAAAATAAAAAATAAATATAATAATCAAATTAAATATATTGAAAATTATACTTTCTAGGAAGCTTATAATAAGGACTACATAATTATTATTATTATTTTTTAAATGAATTCATTTGATCCCCAAAAAGGTAAATCAAATGTGGTTTTTTATCAGCATTTTGATAGGTGTAAAAGAGACTTCGTTATATGTATGGTTTAAAACTAGTAGGGTTCTATCCAAGGGGGTTTGATCTAAGGTGGTTTGATAAGACCCTCTTCAATTGTAATCCTTTAAATAGAAATTTTCAAGGCTTAAATCATTATATTTTCTAAAAATATGTGAATTCATAGCTATGGCAATTGCATTTCATGAGTAGGTTGGGTTTTATCCTAAGTTGTTTTGATTTCATTTGATTGATTTGATTGATACTAATCCTAATCCATATTTCCCCCTTACATAAACTAGCACGCTCGATGGGACCTAGGTCCTAGATCTAACAATTTTCATCAAGTTTTGTAATTAGTTACAGGTTTTGGGTCGTTGTCATCTTTTTTAGGAATCACTTTTGTCAACTGGGTCGCTACAATCTTAAAATGTGAATGCGGTTGTCATATTTTCTAGTCGCCATTGCATCAATCTAATCTCTCTCATCTTGTTTTTTTTTTATATTTGATAGAGTTTTTAATTTTGTGCAAGAACAATGTTGCTATCATCTAAAAGAAGTCCGCTATAATTCTATTTATCTATTCCAATCATCTTAAAAACCTAGTCACTATTGTCAAAACTAATCACTTTTGTCATTTTTGTTGACAAGTTTTTGATTGAGTTTTTAACTGACTATTGTTGCAGAGATGCTATTGTCTATGACAAAATTTCTATCTTCCTATTTTTCTACCACTATTGTTTGATAGAGTTGTAGACATACCAATTATAGAGCTGCTATCATAGGTGATAGAGCCACTACTGTACTATTTCCTACTTCTGTTTTAGTTTGTAAAACTTTCTTGGATTCTCAATTTTTACTTAACCCTAACTCAATTATTTTTTGCTATGTTTTGAGATTATCTGACTTTTTTGGTGCAACTCTTGTAGGCTGATGGCATATCTTTTATTGAACTACTAATCGTTTGTTTGTAGGGTTGACGAACGGTCCAAGACTCTCAAAGGCTTAAAATACTAACACATTTTTCTTGCAGAACCTTTGTCAAAGATCCTTTTATTTTCAAGCATTTGTATGTGAGTTTGAAGTCTCTAACATTTGAACTTGGTGCTTTAAAACACAAATTGTTATTTGTAACACTTCATTTGGGCTTAAAATCTAATTGCGATAAATTATCCATTGTGTCTTCTGTGATTGGCAAGCCAAGTGTATATCCTCTCCCCTTACATCTTTTGATGATCTTGGGTGATGAGAAACACTTTGGGCTCTTTTTATTTTTTTTAGTCATCCCTTTCTTAGATATGGGCCTGCTTATGAGACACATCCTGCAATGGAGAACTCATAGGCAACCCTAAAAGCACATTTACCGATGGGCTATATAAAGCATATGAAAGCGAGAGCAAGTAGTGTTGATCTGGGGCATGAATGCCATAATGTGCCAAAGTCCTCGTGCAAACATAATGAGTTGCACAAGCTAGGATAGAGACTTAAGTGGCTCACATATTTGATGCATACCTTTGGTGTTCACGGTTGTCATTACACTTCTTGTATCTAGAAACCAATCCAAGTCTTTTTGAAACATTCTTCAAAGTAGTGCATGGGAATAACACCATTCCTAGAAGTTACTTACCATGTCTAGTTTATAGTTGATGCATAAGGCTTAAGAGTTTATTCTCTTTAACAAACCTAGGAGTATCAAAACAATACATTTCCTTGATATGTCGTATTTGACCCCTCTATATATTCAGATTCATCACTATTTGAGGGGTGAGGTAAGCCTACAACAAAGAACATACCTTTATTTCTTAGGGTGTAATTTGACCGATATTCTTCGAGCTATACTAGTGGATATTAATGGAAGAAGGACCACAAAATATCCCCCTTTACCATTGAGTCAGTTATTGCAATAATTTATGTTTGCTGAATGCATCACTTGCCATCAAAAAAATCACCAACACATCATACTTCAAACATCAAAATTTGTGAACTTATCAGAAATTGTCAATCAAACTAAAAATTGTCAAAACATATTTGCTATTGTGCATTCTGTCACTATTGCTTTAGAATTTTACCACAATCATCCTAAAAATCTAACCACAACTATACATCAAATTGCTACTATAATATTTGTTTGCAATAAGTTATTTCCATAATAGAATTGCTCTTATCAAGACTACCATGGTCATTCTTTAAACATGATTGCTATTGTCATGATTTTTTCAGCTACCATCTTAGACAATAGCTGCTATTATCCTACTTTCTTGCACATCTCAGAATTTGTCAAACACCTAGTTTCAAAACATTGGAATGATACCTTACACAGTTGTCAGAAAACACTGTCATCATTAGACTTGTACGTTCATCTATACACAATCCAACATCACCATCCTACACTTCAAAATTGGTTTACCTAGGGTTCGTAACTATCACCTTTTGGGCACAACATCAAAATCAGACTTGCATCATATCTTATCAACATCCTTCATATCACCATCACCAATCAAACATCAACCCAGTCTTGGACATGTATCAAACAAAACAAATAAAACCATCATGTTGTTATTGTTTTCATCATATCACCATATCCACTAGTAGTCTTGTAGATTTAGCAAACATTAGCACCTCCCTAAGTTTCTAGGCTATTAGTAGCAACCTTTACTTGCAACCTCACAACTAGTTCAAGTAAAGTAATCAACATATCCTCTAAGACATAGCAAAACATCAATCTAAGTCTTGTGCATCTTGTGTCCTAGAATAACATCAAATCAAAACATCAAACATCCACTCATACTCTTATCCTAGGGTTTAAGCATCCAACAACATAGTGTCATTTATCAACCAACATCCAAAATTGGCTCATCCCCTCATCATAGGGTTGAGTAGAAAAATATTATCATCCTTAAATATCCAAGAATCCAACATCAAACTTGATCATCTAACTATCCCAACATCAACATCAATCCATATCAAACAATCAACATCCTTTGTCCAAAAGGCTTACAAACATTCCCTTTATATGTCATTTCACCCAACAAAGTCTCAACCCAAAACACCATCCCATTTCCATAACTTATCATCTCAAACTCACCAAGTTCTTTTGAGCTTGTTTATGACAATAACAATATCCCAACATAAAAATAAAATGGAAGCCAACAAAAGCAACTCTAGTGCACCAAACACCAATACCACCAATGAGGAATATCAACCATGGTGTTATAATCCTAATGCAGTTTCAACTCCTCAAGAACAACCAACATTCAAATCTCAACCAAATCCACCACCTAGTAATGCTAAAATACTCCTTGGACATCAAGACATATTTGTTAGGAAAAAAAATCAACCTCCTAATCCTAAAGAAATGATCATAGAAGAGTATGATAGTGATGAGGAAATCAACGAAGAACAAATACTAGAGCACTCTCAAGATTCTAAAATGAAAAAACTAATGGACAAAATGCTTGGGAAAAATCTAAATACATATTTTGTCAAACTAGCACAATGTGTGTTGAAACTATTAAGGATCCTACTCTCATTCCTTTGGGAGACCAAACAGTGGTGAGACAAATACCTAAACCAGCGATGGATCCCAAGATACCACCTTTGTTCTCAAAAGCACCTATCAATGATCAATATTTCCCACAATATGTGGATAATCTGTTGTATAGACATCCCTCACAAGTCAAACAAGTTGTGGTAGCTCAACATGCTCAAGAAAATCCAAATCTATTGACAAGTCAAAACATGCCACCACATAATGTGGAAACTAATACAATGGGACCCAACATATCTAGGAACCTATATGAGACATCTTGGAACACCCAACAACAAGGTCCTAGTGTTAATATGCAAAATATGGGAAACCCTCCACCAAGACCACCACAACATGTAGTGAACCAACAAGGAAATATCCCTTCACAACCACAACTACTTGCTAAAAACCCACCTCAAGGAAAACACATATATCAACAATACAATCCACCCATATATCAACAACCACCACAAACCAATAACCCACAAGATCAATTCATGTACCAAGGAATATCCAAGATCAAACTCAATACATGCAACAACATCAATACTATGATCCTAGCATGTAATACCAATATGGATCATCATCTACCCAAAATATTCAACACCAAATGTACATTCCAACACCACAAAACACCAATCCTCAACATAAAATGTATGTTCAACCACCACAAAGCATATATCTTCAAAATCAAGAATCCAATCCCCCACAACACAATATTGGCACACAACAACCTCCATCATAATAACAAACCTATGCCCATCAACAACAACACATCACAACTCAACAACAACCTCAAACTTACATGTCACAACAACATGATACCATCAATCCATAGCACACTCACTTTGGTCCTCAAGGACCCAATAGATCATCCTACACTCATGACATGGACCAAGGACCCTCATATATACAAATCCCACAATATAACACACAAAAAATTATGGGGGCAACAAGGTTATAATATCCCTCCCCATCAAACAAACACACCAAGTGATGACTTAACCTTACAAATCCAAAATCTAAACTAATGGATATCAAACATTCAACTTGGAAAACTAAAGAAGAGCTATGCTCTACAAGACATATGTCCATATACCTTTGATCATTCCATATCCATGATACCCTTCCCTAATAACTTTGAAAATCCTAAATTTGACAAATACAAGAGAATTGGAGATCCAATAAAACATGTACGAGAATTCTCGATAGCTTGCATGGATGTACAAAAAATGACTCCTAATTAATGAGGATTTTCCCATGAAGTCTCAATGGTGCAGCTATTGAGTGGTTCTCTCATCTACCACCCAGTATCAAAACCTTTGATGAGTTATCAGACAAATTTGTTAATCACTTCTCCTATAACATAGAGAAAGAAATAATGGTCCCCAACCTATACAAGATTAAACAAAACCAAGGGGAATCCTTTGCTTCATACCTACAAAGATGGAGACACAGAGCTAGTAAGTGTAAGTGGCTCGTTCCTAAAAAACAAGTAGTGGAAATATTTATCTCTAACATTCAAACAAACATTAGCTACCAACTAACCATGTTATGCCCTAATAGTTTTTAAGAAATCATCAAAAAAGGTTTAGTCATCGAAAGAGCTCTTATAGCAAGGGGAATCATTAGACTCTATAACAACAAGGACCAAGCTTCTAGTTCTAATGACAAACCTAGAATATGGGAAAAGAAAAAGAACGTTACAAATGATGGAATGGTTGATTCCAAATTTGTGTGAAACATACAACCTCCTAACAATCCACAAAATAATGTCTAACCAAACCAAACAAACTATCCTCAAAACAAAACAACACACAAAACAACCAAATTACATATCCTCAAAATAACCAATAGAATAACCAACAAAAAAATCAAGTTCAAGATAATCAAAGAGGGCCGCCAAGGAAAAGTAACCAAACTAGAAGAAAATTCACTCCATTGGGAGAACCTCTTGAGGTGGTTATGCGTAAACTCATTCAAACGAACCTTATCAAGCTTCCAAATAAAATAACTTATGACAAACCAAACTTTAAACCACCTTGGTACAATGAGAATGATCAATGCGAATTCCACAAAATCAAGGCTCACACGACAAACAATTGCATGAGGTTTAAAAATATCATACAAGACTTGATAGACAAAGGATAAGTTGACATTGAACATCGTCTTGGGCACTTCAAAAGTAGAGACATGGGAATCTACAAGGATCTAATCCCCAATCATTCTAGAGGAAATGACAAAGGTAAGGGACACCAAAGGAAATAAAGCATATTCAAGCTGTCACCTATGAAGTAAAACCTACTATTTTCACCAAGTGGGGAGACATGAAGGATGAAGTAGTGTTTGAAGAAAATCTATCTTCTTGTCTTTATAAAGAAGAAGAACAAGAGGAAGAGAAACAACTACATCCCATTCCTATTGATCCTAACAATAAAGGTTATCAACTAGAAAAAGGTATGGGATTCAATGGAAAAGGTGGCATTGGTCTAAATGAACAAGGTATGAGATAACCCATCATAATGGAAAAATATAAGAAGAATTTGCGACTAGGTTATGGTTCACTAGACATGGTTACCCCAAGCATTGAAACTACATCTTATCAGGAAATAACTCCTTTTGCAATCATTGAGACATTGGGTAACTACAATCTTATTGACGATGACTTAAATATCATAGACCTATTTGGAGACCTTGGCATAAACACCATCACTACCCACTACTTCAAACCTACATCCCAAACACAAGAACTCCAACCCATATAGTTAATCAATTAGGATCAACAACATCATGCACCTTTTGTGGACTTATTCCAAAACAACAAAGTTATTTCTGAGTTCATGGGACTTCGAAAGGGTATACCACAAGGAGATTACAAGGCTAGTTTTGTCATGGAACTTGAATAAGGAGCATACTTTGGGGGGGAGATTGCATCCTCCAGTCATAAATGAAATGAGAAATACAAACATCAAAATGAGATCCCCTAGGGAAAACCACAATGTGGTTCTATTTGATTGTGAAAAAGGAAAAACAAAGGACGTATCTAAGGGTGAAAACCTCTCTGAGGCACCTGAGGATGGATGATTCAATCTTCCAATAATAGAGTATCAAGAAGAATTAGCAATCTTGGTTGAAGGTTCTGGACCTATCAACATTGGAACAACAGAGGCACCTAAGGTGACATATCATTTAGCTTCCTTAGATCCTAAGGAAAGAGTCAACTTCTCAGCATTCATCCATGAAAGTAAGTTCAATTTTTCCTAGACACATGTAAATATGTCTGGGATGGATCCAACTTTAATGATACATCATCTAACAACATTCCCTGCAACAAAATTGGTTAAACAAAAGCTTCATAAGATGAACCTACAAATAACAGTTTTAGTCAAGGTGGAAATTCAAAACTATTGGACGTTGAATTCATCAGACCTATAGATTATCCTGAATGGGTATCCAATCTTGTATCGATGTCAAAATCCATTGGGGGCATATGGATTTGTAGAGACTTCATAGACCTTAACAAGGCATGCCCTAAGGATGACCCCCCCCCCCCTCCAACATTGACATAATAGTGGATCTAACTACTATTTATGAAATGATTTCACCAATGGAAAACTTTTCCCAAGTACAACCAGATAAAGATAGTCCCTGAGGATCAACACAAAATGTCTTTTACTCGTGCTTAGGGAAATTTTCACTGGAATATCATGCCATTCAACTTGAAAAACATAGGAGCTACATACCAAAGAGCAATAAGTACTATATTCCATGACATGTGGCACATCACCATGGAGGAATATGTAGACAATCTGTTGGCTAAATCAACCAGAAGATAAGAACACTTGGATAACTTAACTAGGATATTTAAAAGACTAGAGGAGTATAACTTGCATCTAAATCCAAAGAAATGTGTGTTTGGTGTAACATCTGGGAAACTATTGGGCTACATTATATCTAGAAGAGGTATTGAGGTGGATCCCACTAAGGTCAAGGCTATCCCAGAAATGCCTCCTTCGAAAACATTGAAATAGCTACGCAGTTTATAAGGCAAGCTTTAGTCTATCTAAAGGTTTATTGCACAATTAGTGGATAAATGTTATCCATTCACACATTTTCTCTATAAAGATGTAAAATTCAAATGGGACGAAAGGTGTGATCAAGATTTTCAATAGGTTAAAGACTATTTGATCACTCTCCTTGTATTGATGCCTTTGATTCAGGATAAAACAATGATTTTATATGTATCCACAACAATGATAGCTTTGGGAGCTCTATTGGCACAACTTGATGAGCAAAACAAAGAAAGAATAATTTACTACATCATTTGTACCTTGGTTGGATATGAGTTAAATTATACACCCATTAAATGAGCATGTCTATCAGTTGTCTTCGCAACACAAAAGCTTAGGCATTACATGTTAACTAGACAAATCAAGTTGATATTTAAAGTAGATCCCTTGAAATATCTATTGGAAAAAACAACTCTTATAGGAAGAATCGTTATGTGGGTCATGATACTTAGTGAATTCAACATAGAATATGTTGACAAGAAAGCCATTAAAGGACAAGTGATAGCAGATTAGTTAGAAAAATCACCTATTGAAGATCATCAACCACTCATATTAGAATTTCCAGACGAGAGCATCTCACTAACAACTCAGTCAACTTGTTGGATTATGTACTTTGATGGATCCCATACTCAACATGGCTTAGGGACCGATATCCTATTTCTTATACCATAAGGAGATAATATACCCAAAGCATACATAATTGCCTTCCCTTGTACGGATAATATAGCCAAATATGAAGCACTAATCACTAAGCTAAAAATGGTCATGGAATGGAAAATCAATGAACTAAAAGTCTATGGTGACTCCTAGCTAGTCATAAGGCAGGTCAACATAAAATGCTAGACTAAAGACGAAAAGCTCACATCGTACAAGAGAATCATGGACAACTTCAAGCAATACTTTTTGGTCATCATCTTTGAACAAATCCCAAGGGTTAACAATAAAACTTCTAATGCTATAACCACTATTGGTTCACTCCTTGACATACCTTAGAACATTCCTAGATATGAATTCCTAGTGGAACAATTGCTTATACCAGTGTTCACTAGTATAATTTTGCAAATAAATGACTAGGTGACTAAAAATTTTAGTCACAACAACTAAAAATGACTAAATTCTACTAAATTTTTGCAACACAACTATAAATTACTTAATAAATGAATAATTTGATCATCGGGTAAAAAACACAACTAAATAATTAGGCACACAAATAAAAATGACTAAACAATTAGTCACATGAATTGGTAATTTCCCTCTTCCCCACAACATTAAAAAAAATCATTACAATTAAAAGTAATACCGTGTAAAACATTTGAAAGATTTAATGAAATTGTGAAAAAAATTCCAAGGCGTAGAGACCAACACCACACAAAACCAAATCTGAACACTAAAGGAAACCTGCAACTATATCTTGGAAGTCGTTCGCACATCACCAAAAGTTTCAATGGAAGCAAATGCCATTATTTCCAAAGCGAAAGGCTCCAACGTGGCCGACCTCTACATAGAGCTAAGAAGATTTCTTGAGCCTCTTAATGGAATGTTAAGACAGTGCAACTAAGTCCATGATGCAAATTCATGGGCTTGCCAAGCATTATGTACCATTTTTGTGTCATTTTTTGAAGGTTTCTTGCAAAAATTTAATGAACAAAATCTCATCTTTAGAAATGGAGCAGAGAAGAGTTGGTGAATTGTTTAGAACATAAAATCAGCTCTAGATTGTTCTAATGTCCTACACGACCGTGTCTTTTAGGGAATCCCCATGAAATAGAAGTTTAGAGGTATTGCATGGTGAGGCGTTTGATGGCCTGGAAGCGGTTTATTGAATCAAGGGAGGAATGCTGGGTTACACTCCACATTATGCATCTTAAGTTAGTCCCTCAACACTATGCATATTAAGATTTTATAGCTAGATTAGTTGCAATTCTTTTAAAAATTTGGAGAGGTCTGTCCCTTGGAAGGGTGCATCCTAACTTTCTTTTAAAGAACTTATTAATTAATGATGTTGTTTATTTTGCAAAGCTGAGATTGATCGTTATCAGCATTGGGATGAATTATAAAGAAAAATCATATAGAATTAGTCTCTTTTGCTTATTGAATAAATTTATGTCAATCCCCTTCAAGGATATGGTGCACCTATTTGGAGGCACATGAAACAAGAAATCAAATATCTAAGTATATCAAAGTATAAATCTGTGTTAATCTCCTTTTGAAGACATCTTCCTTTTTTCTCTCACACAATTAGTTACCTTTCTCTTATATCTTGTTGCAATTAGGAAGAAGATGGGGAGTGACTGGACTTTTGGTATCAGTTTTTGCATATCAAATCTATAACACATGCTTGAGCCTTCACAATCAATAAAAGAACCGATTATTGTCACCTTTCTCTTGTATAGTTCCATTGTGTTTTCTTAAAGAATTGTAGGTTTCTCTTGTGGATATCAGTTCCTTTCACACCTACACCTTTCTTCTCCTAACCTTTGTGATAGTATTCCATGAGTTTGTGTGAATTCAGGTCAAATCCTTGAGGTTGTTTTATGCTTGATAAGTAGGTCCAGGGCTTCTCCTATTATTGGTGTATCACCTTTTTTGTACTTTCAGCCACTTCTCCCTCCTTTTCCATGATGTGAACCTTGCTTAGATTATTGAGTAGTGTTTATAGGTAGAATATGGATGTATTGAAAGAGTAGATCATAAGATAAATTTGGGTTGTCTTTGATACTCATAAATAGTTTGTAAAAACAACATTTTTATCTTGTGCAGGTTGCATTACCACTGGGTATTGGAAGATTGTTTGTGGGATATTGGGTTAGCCTTACTTCCTATACAATATGTCTCCTTTCTATATAAGATTAAAAGGGCTAATGTTTATCCTTTGAATATATGGGTGAATCAACATCAATATTTATATAATATAGCTAACCATGACTCATTTTTATAGCATATATAACATTTTGAGGTCTGAAAAAGGTTGATTATGTTTGTTTTTGGCATTGCTTTTAATTCTGTTATTTTTAAATACTTGGATATGTTCCTATCTACATAGCTGAAATAACTCCCAAGAACTTGAGAGGAGCACTCTCAAATACAAACTAGGTCGGAGTCTTTAATCCGATTTATCCTTTTGTTAGTAGATAGGTGAGAACATGATTAAAATATATAGAATTATATTAGTTAAAAGTTATAAGAAGCATCATTGCACTTCATTATGCTCAAAATAAAGTCCTCCTATCTACAAATCTGAGTTTCATTGTTGACTCCTCTAATAGTTGTCGATAACTATTGGTATACTAATAGTATACCTTCTTGGAATGTTGGTGACATGGCACAAACTTGTTATTATAGGTAATAAAATCTATTAAGATACAACTTGACATGTTTTCATCAAATAAAACATCACAAAGAGTCAAATGTTGAGCCAATGGAGATACCTTTTGAAGTGCAGACTATGGTAGGTTCTTCTTATATGTTCCTCTCTAAGTGATTTCAACTTAAATGTTAGCCTGTTGTAATTTTGTTCCCTTAATTACATTTCTATTTGTATTGCATTCATGTTATGTAGCTTTTAAAAATTTGTTTACTTTTTTGTTTGCAATCTATTATTACTAGTAAATGATAATTCATTAAGTCGTCAAGATACCTCAATGCATATATTGTTTGAGGTGATAACCAAGGGATCTTATGAACATCATCTTATTATTCTAGAATGAAATTTATTGCTTTCTTTGCAAAGTTTTAGGATTCATTGCTTCATATACATGTGGCATTTGCAAAAAATGTGATTTTTGATTTTAATTTTTTGTGGTTGAAACTTGTTCTTGATCGAGTTGTTTGGATCTTTATGCAAAGGAATGGATTCCATTGATTGAAGTAGTAAATGAGAATGATAATAATTGAAATACTATAGAGGTAGCATTTTCTATGGTTGAATTAACTTTGTTATATTCTTTTGCTTTCTCTACATTGATGGCAATGTTGGATAGCAAGATCAACATTTAAAATATATACATAGTAAATATAGAATATATTTACAATTTTTTAAATATAAAATAGAACATATAAATTGATAGCTAAGAATGAGTGGAAGGGTGATAGGTTATTTATACGTAGATCAAGGTGCATAATTCTTAGAGTGTGTTGCAGGTTATAATAGTAATATCTTCTATTTCTTCACTGAGTGAATTGATGTTTGTCTTGAGAATCACATGGGCAGTATGATTTCCATGAACATTTTCTTGGTTAACAATGAATTTGTAGATCACAAAATTCCTTTTTGTTGATGTTATTCATTAGTTTTTTGGATTATATATTCATGCAGTAGTGCCAATATAAACACAATGCTATTCATTGCATCTTAGTCCAAGTTTACCAGTGGTATCAATGCTTTTTTGTTGGGAAATATGGTCGGGCATCTCAGAAAGAAACATTCAAGATTAGTAGTGCCTTCGGTAGAAGACACGTACCACTATGCCATAAAGCGAAATAAGACATAGTTCATTTCCCACATTAATCCTTTTGAGAGAAACTCATGCTTAACTAGTTTCAACAACACCCATTAACAAATTCAACAAACAAAACCAACAACCATGAAAGATGAAACAAAAGACATGAACACACAAATATGCGAGGGGAAAACCCTTTTGGGTAAAAAACCCCACACTCCAAAAGCCCATATCACCATTGTATTATTCAACAACAAAATATAGTTATAATACAATATTAGGCTCATGGACTTTACATAATATTTACATCTTGTTCCATTCTGGAGAATATCTGGCAGCATAACTCATCACGACCACCTCCCTCAGCAAGAGACATCTCATTCGGCTACACAACCTCACGGCTCAACCAATGACCTCTCAACCTCTCTATCATACATCCACTCAGCCTTCACCTTCTACAAGATTCATCTCTCTCAGCTACCCAGCCTCTTAGCCTGTCCACACCTAGTAACCTTGGCCTACACCTAGCCTCTTGGCCTACCCGGCCATATTGACCAATGCTCTATGTCCTCTAACTATTCAACTACCGCACCCCATTAGGGTTTCAACCTCAAGCCACATGCCATCATCCAACATCTAATTCTGGCCATTAGATAAGCAATCAAACAAATCTCTAGAGTCAAACATAATGTTATCCACCTGACACCATGCCACCCAGTCGAAGAGATATTCATTACTGTCTCACCGATGTTCACTAAGTACATGGGCCCACATGCCATCTGTCCTCCATGTTATTGCCACCTATTGGCCTTCATCATGATCCACCATCCTATCGGGTCCCACATCCATCAACTTCCAAATTGCTATATCTCTAAAAAATTGAACTTCAAAACCTCATGTCGAAGGTTGTGAAGCTCCCATAACTTGTGACTCATTGACAACACAAGGATTGCCTTGTCACCCAAAACTTGAACTTCCAAACCTCATGTCAGAGGTTATGAAGTTCTCAAAACCTGCAACATGCCAACAACAAAGGGATCAATTTTTTTCTCACAACCTGAACTTTTGAACCTCAAGTTGGAGGTTGTGAAGTTCGCAAAACCTATGACACATCACCAATAGAGGGATTAACCTTCGCTTCATAGTCGCTAAGTCAGGAGGTTATGAAACTTTAGAACCTCGCGACTTTGGTTAGAAAAACTTGAAAACCAATGACTTAACTCAGGTCGATGAAGGAGGAAATACGAACTGCTCCAGGAAGTCGATCAAGCCAGAAATTTTGAACATTTCTCAACATTTTCTTGTGACAGTGATATAGATGTAAAGTATTGGCTAGTTCAGTGTTTGACAAAGCAATGGATTACAATGCATTTTGCTTCAATGATAGGCTAGTGATGGATAGTTTGATGATGCTTTGATAGTGCTACAATCTTATCTCAATCTTAGTTTGATAGTTCTCCTTTATTTGGTGATGATATGTTGCTTAGACAGTGATATTTGTCTTGTAAACATCTTGTTGCAGAGTGTGTAGAAAAACTAACAAGTTCTATTCTTTCATGCTTCACAATATTGATATGTATCAAGAAATAGGTATGCAAATATTACAATGATTACATGTCTCACAAATCTCATGATCAAGACAATGTGATCTACAAAAAGGAAACCTATCACCCTTTGTAATACCTATTAAGATACCATTGATCTGTATATGCATATCAATGGTATCTTAGACAAGATACCAATAGGAACTTTATATGAATATAAAAAGTTCATAGTAAACTATATATAAATGTACATTCTATATAGGTATCTTGCAATGAATCCTAATAGGTTATCAACCATTCATGTCCATTCTAGGTGAATAGGTTATCCATTCTCACTCTATGGTTTATTTTTCATATATATCACTATCCAATGCTATTATTGTAATAGGGATATAGATGTAAAGTATATTGGTTATCAAGAAATAGATCATGCTATTCTCACCTTGGACTAAGATGCAATGAATAGCACTGGTAAACTTTAGTGATAACCTATTGCACTGTCCAATGTAAATGAATAACATTGATAACTAGTGGTAAACTTGGACTAAGATTAATGCTATAGTTTACTGTCCAATGCTATTCTAGGTGAATAGGTTATCCATTCTCACCTATATAGTTTACTATCCATACATATCACTGTCACATGAATATATAGGTTATCAATGCTTATTCAAAGAGAAAAATGAATATGCCCAATGCTATTCATTGCATCTTAGTCCAAGTTTACCAAAAAGCATTGATAACCTCTATAATTATAAATAGCATTGATAACCTGTCTTAACATGAAGAAGGAGAATGACATATAGGGACCAAAATGACAGAGGAATTTGCTTCAGTGATAGGTTGGTGATGGATAGTTTGATGATGCTTTGATAGTGCTACAATCTTGTCCCAGTCTTAGTTTGATAGTGCTCCTTCATTTGGTGATTACATGTGAATAGAATGGAAATCTATGAATGTTCTATTTTTTCCCCTTTCACTATTCTTTATGAAAGATACCTCTATAGTATCCATATATTGCATATACATAATAATAACAATTATGGTGATAACTAGTGGACATGGGTATAACATTAAGCATCATACAAATGTAGTTTATATCTACATATATAATACCTTGAGAGACTAATTTATTATAACACTAGTCAAAGCATCATCAAACTGTCCAAATATTCATAGATCATGCTATTCTCAAGTTTATAATGCATAGGTTCTATGATGCTTTGACTAGTCTTAGTTTGGAGAATATTCAAGATATTTCAATGCTATTCATTACAAGACATAGGTGATGTAGGAATACTATATAGGTTATCAAGACCAATGAATTGGTCTTGAATATGTCATCACCTATCAACACCTAGGTATCAAGAATAGAACCTTATATCAGACCCTATTCTTGTGAAGACAAACTAACAGTCATAATCCACTAAACATTATATTCAATTCACAGTCCACTTTATAATAGAGGATTCATACATTGTCAAACATGGTGATTGGTATTATAGTTTGGAGTTAGATGAAAGTGGTCCCTAAATATAATGATTGGTATAGCCTACAGTCATAGCATCATATGAGACCATAGTCTCTTAGGGCACTCTATCAAATAGTCCAAAAATCATTGATGTTTTCCTATATAGGTTACCATTGGTTATCGATGGAACTAATCAAATCATCATCAAAATGTCATTCTCAGTCTCGATAACTTGATATATAATGAATAACATTGGACAGTAAATTGGCCAATACATTGTCAAACATAACCTATTGACTATATATATAAAACATTTCAATAGCCTAAATTGGCCAATACATTGTCAAATATAATGATTGGACCCTATGAATATATAGGTTATCAATATTTAATCAATTCACATGAGAAATCATACTGATCAATAGCATCAATGAAACTTTGATACTATATAACAGTGACTAGTCTTAGTTTGATGACATTTCAAGACCAATGCATGAATATCATTTGGGTCTCATATATGAACAAACATTAGCACTAGTCAAAGCATCATCAAATTGTGCCAATTATTTCTTAATGGTGTTTTATAGCTCATATGAGACCATAGATAGAACAATGCTTGCTTGTGCATACCAGGTTCTATTGTTATTCACCTAGTTCAATATTGATGCATACCATCTATCTATTCACAATTAATAATAGGTATGAAGCAATGTGTGAAAGGGGATTAATGTTAGTTTTGTCCTTTTTCACCTTGGAAATGGGTATAATTGTTTCTTGATGAATATATAGGTATACACATAGGTATCTTTGATAGGTTATCATAAATGCAATGTTGATTGGTATAAAGATCCCTGAGTTGTTCAATGCTTTCCATGTAATAAACCCATTGATACCTCTATAATTATATATAGTAAACTATTGCACTATCCAATGTAAATGAATAACATTGATAACTAGTGATAAACTTGGACTAGTATTAATGCTATAGTTTACTGTCCAATGCTATTCTAGGTGAATAAGTTATCCATTCTCACCTATACAGTTTACTATCCATATGTATCACTGTGAATAGATTAGACATTGAAAAAACTAACAATTCGAGTGGGAACTCACTTATGAAAATGTTATTTTTTCTCCCTTGAATACCATGGAAACATTACTAAAAAGAATGTAACATCATTGGTAAAGGGATTGGGGTATGCGGTGAGATTTCACTTGAACAAAGGTCTAATACAAAGAAATCATATGATAGCAAGATCTCCAAACCTTTTGTTACCTCAACATCAACATCTTCTTCTATAACTACTAGTACTCAAAATTCACAAGCTATATTTGCATCAAGTGCAATAGAACCTAAGGGGAAACATAAGGCCATTATCTTTACTCTAAACCCAATTGTAGCATGCTCAATGTAGAGGCTAGAGATGATGTAGATGATATTGTTGGCAACCTCTTCTTTGCCATCAAAATTCCATTACTGTGAAGATATACAATAGTATATGTTGTAGCCACTGCTTTTGGTGATATACTAAAACATCTTTTATCAGAATAGAATTATATGTGACATCATTTTCTTCTGTTATGATGCATTTGTGCCATTTGATTGACTACACAAGTGTACTACGATCAATGATGCATACATTACTTTGGCCAATGTATCGTCTTGCTTTTGTATATAACCTAGAAAGGTAGAGAGAAAAAACACTAGTCCATTACTATCCATTATATGCATCGTTCTCTAGAAATTATGCTCCTTGAACTATGGATTGACGAAAATAAAGATCCAAGCAAGATATAGAATGGAATGATGATGATGCCCCGACCTTCTTTATTATCCTCCCAACCTTCCTTGCTCTCCCACAAACACTTCCAACCATGTCCGTGGTGATGTGAGGCTTTCCTGCATCACCATGGGCATGGCTGGAAGTGTTTGTGGGAGAGCAGGGAAGGCTGTCTTCCATGATATCACATTTCTTTGAGGAATTTTTTGAAACAGGTTGTTTGCATTGTTTATGCTTGCATATTTTCATGTATGTCTAATAGGACACTTGTAACTACAACATATGACAAAAAAATCCCTACTATTATGCTTTGATGGATGCCCTTCATTAGTACTAAATATCTGATGTAGTGCACATTATTATAGTGCAAGCCTATTTCTCAGATTGTTTCATTTAGCATCACTAATATTCTCCACAAGAACATTGTCCCTGTTTAAAATGATGGAAATGGTTCACATCTCTTAGAACAATTTCTCTTGCAACAATCTTGGAGATGAATTTAGATGGAGAAGATTTGTTGATTTTGTGTCATCTTTTGGTCATGTAATATAAATCAACCCATGTCTTTTCCTATCAATTGAATCGGTGTTGTAGAAAAACATTTTTTATGCTTGCATTTGGCATCAACGTGCAAAGTCACCTCCTTGTCATTTCACAAGAACAAACTATCTTTGAAGCGTTGTTCAGAGTTTGATTAAGAGGACTGCCACCTTGAACTTTGAATCCTTGCACAGTCATAACATCCTTTGCATAAGTCTGTCCTCATTGTCATTTTTTATATGATCATCTTTTCAAACAAAAAGGATTTAAATGGTGGACACTAAAACTATATTTATCTCCAATACTTGTTTGTGCAATGATTATAAAATAATCTCTGTTTAAGCACAAAATTTGAGGATGGCTTCATGAAATTGTGCTTAAACAAAGATTCTTTTATGATCATACCACCAACATGGAATCATACCACCTATATCCGTTTATCCTAGCTCAAGACACATTCACCTATATCCAACATGGAATCATACCACCTATCTCCAATACTTGTTTGTGCAATGCTCATAAAATAATCTCTATTTAAGCACAAAATTTGAGCCCTTAGTTGCTTACTTTGATCTCCAATACTTGTTTGTGTCAAGACACATTCACCTATATCCAACATGGAATCATACCACCTCAACTAACAACTAACCAAAATAAAATGTTTATTTGTTGAACTTCACGCTTTACCATCCTTGGAGATACCCTATATCATTGAAGTCTAGATGGTACTTTACTCCAATGTCTCTGTTTGGAAGAAGCATAAACTGCCTTACAAGAGGTACATGAAGGTGTTTGTGGGTACCATGCTAACGGGCCTAACCTAGTCCAAAAGTTGCTATGAATAGGGTACTACTAGCCATCAATAGAGTAAGAAGTAATTCATTATTCCAAGAAGTGTCGTCAATGCCAACAAAATGGAGATCTTGTGCATGCACCCGTGCAAGAGTTGCATCCTATCACTACCCCATGGCTCTCCTCTTAGTGGGGAATTGAATTAATAGGAAAGATATCACTAACCTCATCCAACAAACACAAATTCATCATAACCACCACAAAGTATTTTACAAAGTGGATAGAAGCTATTCCTTTACATTATATCATAGGAAAAAAATAGCCAAGTTTATTCTTAACTATTTGATCTATCAATATGGTATCTTGTAGACTATCATAAGAGATAATGGAGCATTTAAGAACCAAGATGTATGTGAGCTTTGCTTGAGATTCTCTATCCAACACCATTTTTCAACCCCATATTATCCCTAGCGAAACGGTTAGGCCGAAGCATCTAATAAGACCATCCTGAAAAATTCTAAAGAAGAGTGTTAATGATTTTGACCATGACTAGCACCTACAGCTAAACCTAGCCTTATGGGATTATAGAACCAACATCCACACACCTATAGGTGCAAATCCATTTTCCTTGGTATACGGATCCAAAGCAATATTGCATATAGAGATTGAAATCCCATCCCTGAGAGTATCATTGAAGGCTCTTGTTAGTAACGAAGAATATTGGATATCCAGACTCAACAACCTTGAACTATTAGATGAAATATGCTTGCATGAATTGAACCATCTCTAGGCCTATCAAAATTGGATCAAGCAAAGCTATAAGAAGAGAATCATAAACAAGAACTTTTAGGTTGGGGAATTGGTCCTAAAGGAAAAATAGAAGATCTAGCTGAATCAAGACGGGAAAGGAAAGTTTGAACCAAAAGGTACCTATATCATCACAACAAGCTATGACTCTAGAGCATATCAATTGGCTACTTCGAAAGGAGAACCTCTAGTCAAACCTCTTAACAACAACCATCTCAAGAAGTTCTATATCTAGCGTATCAGAATATCCCTTGAGCAAAAAAAAGAAGCAAAAAAAGCAAAAAAATGTAAAAAAAAGCAAAAAAGAAAAAAATCAAGAAAACAATAAAGAGAAATAAATCATCCTTTAAGTGAAAACCACCTTGAGGCACTTCTAGGAATGATATCGTAGTGAAAACCTAGTAAATAGGTGCTACATTTGAATATGTCCCGCATCCTCATCCATCAACACTATCCATCTACTTTCACATCCACTCCATCCTATTATTGCATATGTTTCACTCCATCCATCACATAGTAAAACGTTCACCCAACCATGGCTCTATAACTGATCAATTGTTGAACCTTGTTGCACCATCTCTATCCACCATCCATTTTATCCACCTATCCATAATAAAAGTAATCCTATTCCAAACTAGGGGCAAACTCCTGAACCTAGTAGTGGATTGGATCCTTGTTCATCCCATTACATCTAAAAAAATATCAAAATCAAAAGCATAAAAAAAACTATAAAAATCTAAAACAAATTCATAAGACATTAAAATCCAAAAACATTGTAGGTTGTCTCTGGACGAGCTGCACTAAATCAAAATAATCAAACTACGTTGTCTCTGTGTATATAATGTAGGAAAGGCCATCATCGATAAGCCCTCGAGGCACTAGGTCAGTCTCTTTAGGTGTCCTCTTGGTCTTTAAACTTGGTCCAAAATTAAAAAAAAAACATTCAAATATCTTATCAAAATCCAAAAACATTCACAAAACATCTAGATATACTCCAAAAACAATGTCAATCATGGTTAGTCAAACTACATCATCTCTGCGCATACGTAGCAAAAGGCCATCATCGATGAGCCCTCGAGGCATTAGGTTGGTCCCTTTAGGTGTCTTTCTTGGTTTCTAAATCTCTCAAAAACACAAAAAAATCCAAATATCTTAAAAAAACATCAAAAACATTCAAAAAATCTCAAAAATCCTATCTTTGTTATCACCTATCCATAATAAACTCTCCATCCATAATAAATAATAATTTCCTTCAACCTTTGACAATCCAATCAACAAGCAAATAAAAATTGAAATCTAAAACTTCCAAGCAAATAAACGAAATGATCGGATCATCATCAGACTAAAACAATTCCTAAGTGTTAACTACCCTGCCTTTTGAAAATTGTCATCAACATCCTAATGTGTGTCTTAATGGATAAATCATTCCTACAATAGGCATCCTCGATGGGTAACATCATGAAACATCAAAACATCTATGGAAAGTGATAAAGTAGCATTGCTTATTTTTTATGATCTTACCTTTTTGATTTATCTTATTGTCACATTCCTAGGATCTCTCAAGGATGTCCATAAGGATTTAGAGAGGAAGGAATGGGGCATTGATAATTGATTTTCTATCTGCTCTATTTTTTGGATGTTTTTGCAATACTACCTCAATGAATACTTGCTTTGTTCTATTTGTGGAAGTCGTTTTGGGGAAATTTCTGTAGTGGTTGCATGTTAGGTACTCTATACCTCTTTGTGTAATTGGTACGAAATGTTTTGAAACTTCTCACCCATACACTATAATAGAGTTTTTGTATGTCTAGTATGAGTAAGAATACTCCTTGTTTGTGGAGTCAAAGTCCACACAATAGATGCAAAGCCACCTTGGTAATTAATACCCTGGTGCATCGTGTCTATTTGCTACATTAATGATTGCTAAACACTACTTAGTTCTCCATGAAAGAAAGAGAAAACTCATCAAATCAGTATCATACATCACTATCAATCACTCATCAATGCATATGATCATATTAATCATAATCTATGGATTTTTAGAAATTAGATCAAGATCATCATTTTTTTCTAAAAATCCTACTAACATTTCTTACTAACATCTCTATCCTACATCACAAATATCATTAGTACCACATGCATCCTACATCCACAAACTCATCAATGCATATCATGTCCATCATATCATAAAACATCATAATCATATAGAATTATCCATTTACATACATGCATCATCCTAAATCATCCATATCATATCAAAACATCAAGAAAGTACAAAAAAAAAACATGAGCATATCATCCATCACATAAGCACTTCATAACATGTCATAAGTCGCATAAAAAATGGTATATCTCATAGATATCATCAAAATGGATTATCAAGGTACATCATTAGTATCATGTGTGGAACAACATCAAGTATATCAAAAATATACATACATACATACATACACACACACACACACACACACACATATATATATATGAGGCCTTTGATGGGCCAATGAATATATATACAAAACATGTCTACATCAAGTTTATGGAAATATAATACAAAGATCATAAAAATATAAATCAACCTTGTTGTTCATCCAAAGACGGTGATCTATGCTACTCCTTGTCATGTTGTGACCTATGCTAGCTATGAGTAGGAGACCAATGTGGCTGTAGTGGTGGAACTAAAGGTTGTGCCACAGGTCTATCCATTGACTAGCCACTTGATGACTTCTCACCTGTGGCATGGCCAGGCACCTCAAATCTAGGATGTCTCGTTGCTCTAGGAAATTGAGAATCATAGAGTTTCCTATAATAAAAAACCTCTACAAAATACTGATCCTTCTTAGCCTAATATTGAGACTGTGGAATAAAGGAAGTTAGTGTAATCTCTGTGACAATCCTTTGCTACCTCTCCATGGCTAACTCCTATATCAGTGCATCTCTTTCAGCCTTGATAGTGTCACACTCTGCGGTCAATGCAGCTACCTATGCATCTATAGCATATCGCTGAGAGATCTCAACATCTCTCTTCATAACTCTCGCATCCCTCTCAGATATAATTTGGGTTATGCATGCAACCATGTCTCCCTGTGGGAGAGGTGCCTGTAGTGCCTGTTGCTGCTGCTATTGGTGATCATATGGTACCTGGCCATCATATTTTTCCTAATCCCCATCATCTTGCTCATCCTAAGCCCTCTACATTTTCTCATGTGTGATACACAACCTCTGTCTATCTCCTCTATGTTCATTGATACCAACCATCCTCCAAACCTATCTAATAATTGGCTTGGCATTAGCAATAACTACAAACCGTAATGGCTGTCTATGGGACCACCACTGAGCCAATAGGCGCCAATGCTCAAAAATCTATCACTGCTCTCCTTGAATCTACCCTCAATCCCCACACATTGACCTCTTAGGTTGTGCATCCAAAATGGGTATGGTAATCATCTATGGGGTGAGTGTTTCTCACCAAACTATATTAAGACCATGTTTGGAAGATATCTCTCTAATATATTATCAACCTTTCCTATCAACTAGTGGGTATGTCGATAATAGGTCAAATGATCATGGTCATTGGCCCATGCCTTGCATTCCATATAGGATTGCTAGATAAACTTGGTCATATGATAAAAATGGCTCTTTAGTAAGACAACCTTCCTGACTATGTATAATGCAAATAATCTGGATATTTGTACGAATAGGGATCATTAGGACACTATCGAACTAAGCCATCAGGTCTCGTAACTACACTCCTCTCCCATGCCCATACATGGAGAAGGGTCATGCCCACCGAAATAGAACTGTCATCGCGATATACTACCTCATGTGTATCTCTGTATAAGTAAGTTAGCACACATGAAACCCAATAATATATTGTAGCATGCTCCATCATCTACTTGATGAAAATACCCCATCCAACAGGGAATCCCCTAGCTCTCCTATCAAGCATCAATGGCCCGATGATCAGACCTACCAGAACCATGACCATAGGGTCTACATCCTCAATGGAGTTAGGTCAATCTTTGAGTTAACAACTTGTAGTTGTTGAACACCGAGTAGTCTTTGCATGGAAAGGGTACCCAACCTAACATCATATGTGACAATATTCCCATGAATCAGGATCTTTAGGATCCTCCATATGTCCTCAAGAGTGATCACACACTCTCTTGTGGGTAGATGAAAATAAGAAGTCTTCGACCTCCATCTCTTAACGAGTGCGGTCATCATGGCACAATGAGCCCTAATCTTGGGCATGTATGTAATGTGTCTAAGGCCAACAACATCCAATAAATCCCTCTCGAGCTCTTGGAATATAGCAATGAAGTCCAACAGGTGTTGTGGTCCTCACTCTCTAGAGTACATCAATTTGAGAACTGCCTGCAAACATTCAACCCACAATATCAAAATTTTGCCAGAAAATCAAATTAGGAACTTAAGTTTGTAGTTAAAGTAGCTTAAACAATCATTTTAAACAATAACGAGCTTTTTAAGATGATAGTGGTCCTATTTTACAATAACAACCTTGTTTTACTATGATAGCAGCTCTTTATTACGATAGCGAGCCTATTTCACCATGATAGTGGTTTGGTTTTACAATGGCGGAAAACTTCCTAAATTGTTCAACCACACAATCATTTTCAATGACTGCGGTCAAACAATAATAACTACTTTTTACAATAGCAATTTGTTCTAATGTTAGTAGTGACTTTAACAAAAGTGGTCATCTAACCTAGTATGCTAGTGACATTATCGCGTCAATAGTGACAAAACATGAAAATTACTGCTATCATCCTAATTGAAGTTTGAAAATTAATTACACTAGCATAAAAAGATAAAAAAAGGAACAAAAGTGTATGTATCATAATCCCTACGCTGACCAGTTGCTGGTACTAACAAATTGCATATGCTTGGTGTGGTGCACTTGAAACTTGTGCCATATGAATCAACAATTGTAGCAAAAGATCACCAAAGAGCAAGAATTTTGTAAGGATGAAAGTGCAAATGAGGGGTAAATCAACCCTAATTTCCTATTTTAACCCCCCCAAACCCTAATTTTTACCTTTGGAACCCTCCTAGGTTAAATTTTGAGCACCCTAGATCATCCTCAATCATAAACGCGACCCCTGGGGCCTAATTTTTCATCCTCTATGCATCATAACTGTTCCTAAACCTTGTCACGAGCTTGACTTGAAAAGTATTTTTTTTCTGCCGACCTCTCTAGGGGGCAACCCAACATCTTATCATTCTTCCACTGACTACTAGGGCATAGTGGGGCATATTAAAATTTTACAAATCTTGATCTAAGCATCAAATTATTTGAAATAATGTAGCAAGTACATTGTGTTAAAGCAGGAAAAAATGTAGACATGTAAAAATGACTTAACACATATCACACATCCTAAAACCACACTTTCATTATCATTATTGCATTTCACTTCATTTGCATCATTAATCCCCCTTTTAACATCATTTCCATCACTTAACCCTATTTTCCTTTATTAATTAAATAATCTTGAATTGTTTAATTAATTCATTATGTCATCACCGATTTAACCTTATTCCTCATGATTAATTAAATAAACATTAGTTATTTAATTATGTATCTAACATTACTTATTCACTCAACATAGTCTATTAATAAATAAACTTTTATTTATTAAATCAATTTCGTCTTGCACGTTCCTCTCAAGATTAATTAATTAATTATCCTCACACATTTTGATTGGTAAAATCACATCCATTGATAACTCAATCTAATTTGCTAACTAATCAATTATCATTTCCACCAATTATTCCAACCCCACTAATTAAGCTATCAATTTTCCACTGATTATCCAATCATTTCTCTTAATTGGATTAATTAGGCCAGTTAACTATTCAATCTATTTCCTCTCAACATACATTGACCATTGATCTTTGCATCCAAATCATTCATTTGAAATAAGAAAATCTATAAAATAACCCTCATCCCTCTCATAATTCATCTAGAGAACTTTTGGAAAGGTCATGTTAGTGTGATTCTTGAGCAAACACTCTTGCATTCTAGATCATCATTATCAAGCATTTGCAAATCATGGAGGCTTTGTGTTGAAAAGCAATCCAACATATCAAAATCAACACAAATACACTCCAACATGGGATGGTAAGATTGTGTAGTTTGAATTCATAGCTATGGCAATTGCATTTCATGAGTAGGTTGGGTTTTATCTTTTTTTATTTTATTTTATTGATACTAATCTTGATCCATATTTTCCCCTTACAAAGTTAAATTAGAAATCCATGAATTAAAGTATGATTTGGGCATAAAAACTAATTGGAAGATACAAGCTAGGGTAGGGGAGAGGTCTCCATAGTGGAGTAGGGTCCTATAGTGGACATAGGAGCACTTAATTAATGAAAACATATTCAAATTACCCCTAAAATGTAGATAAGTACAAACCAACTAATGTTCACAATATATTTGATTTATAATTAGTATTTATTTGTCCCAAAAAGGTGGCAGCCATAAAAGTCTTACAAGTCAAACAAAATATAGGGATCTAACACAAATTGTACAAAGATTCATGATCTTTCTTATAATATTATGTGTATATTAAAAATATAGACTTTAATTGTTCTAGCTACAAATGCTATGACCACCCATAATTAAGATACGTTTTTCAAATACAAATTGCTTTGTAAACAAAATCCATAATAAAATGTCTTATAATACAAACAAATACATCCCATAATATATTACTATTTTTCAAATATAAAATCCTATTTAAACAAAAAGCATGGTCATGTGTCCCATCAATCATTCTAAAACACCCAACTGCAGGTCACTTCCTCCTTTAATACTTGCATGTGACACACTCGAAGGTGTAAGGATCACCAATGAAGTTGCCAAAACAAAAGGACTAAAATTAAACAATTCAAACCATACAAACATTCAACCAAATCAATCAACTCTAAAACTTATTGCCAAACTATAATTTTTGAAAGCTTGCAAGCAACGCAATTGATGGTGTAAGGTTCACGAATCAAGAGAAGAGGACAAAAATTCAAGACTTCATACCAAACAATAATTCAACCAAGTTAACCATCTCTCATTAAAATTACCAATTCAAATTTTTAAACCTCCATTAATTCCATTTGTTTATCTCATTTGAATCGATCCACAATTTTATTATGTACTCTATTGTGTCTTTTCTCTCTTGTTCTATACTATATTGGTGGTAGTGGTGTAAGAAGAGGAGGAAGCAACAAAATACTAACAAAAGAGAATTTCTTATTCTTCCAAGTATTATATTGGTTTACCAATTTTTATTGTATATTGTAAATGTCTGTTCTATATCATTTTAATGTTGCAATCACTATACTATAACTTCATATATGTCATTTTTTGTTATTTTGTATGTACCTATATGTTGTATAGAATATAAAATTTGTAGCCACTATACTGCATGTGCATATATGTTTTTTTTAGTTATATTGTAAATGCTTATAATATACTATAAGATGTAAATGTTATAGCCACTATACTCTAAGTGCCTATATGTCATTTTTTAGTTAACTTGTCAATTCCTACTATTATATAAGATGCAATTATTGTTGTCATTGTACTATAAGTGCCTATTTAGGCTTCTTAGTTATACTATAAATGCCTATTTCTTTTGTAGGATGTAAATGTTGTAGCCATTATGGCTTAAGTGTGTATATGCTTATCTATTATATATTGTTAATGCCTATTTGTTCTATAGGATGTAAATGTTTTAGCCATTATATTGTAAGTGCATATTAGTTGAAGAGATGTCTTGATAGTGGGGTGTTAGTGATTGAGATATGCAAGGTACTAAAGCATTGAAGGATCTAATGTATGGAAAGTTAGTACTATCTCATACAAGTAAATGAGAATGGATAAAGAGTCAATGTAGCTAGTTAGGAGGGAAAGAAGAGGTGACATGCATTTAATGTTAATAATTGTAAGAAATTAGTGGCATCTTGCCTACTCACCACACAACATGGAAAATACATACTGGTAAGAATTCATGCAAGGATTGGGGTTCGTCTTGACCAATCATTGATCAACCATCCAAATGGGAAAAAATTAACTTGGTCCACCTCCTGTCGAAGTACACATGGAAATTTCATTGAACCTACACCAAATAAATTTTTTCAATCCATTGTAAAATTATTGAGGTGACAAGATAATTTGTAAAAGTTTATTATCCATGTAACAGTCCACGTGAAACCCAAAAATTAGCCCATTCCACTATGGGAAATTCTCAATAAAAAATCTTAGATATGTTAGATTAGTTCAGAATATAACCACTGATTCGTGAGAAAGGATCAATAATGAATTATAATGAGATTGAGTGACTTGGCTGAAGGGAACTAGGATCATGCATCATAAAAAGCGTATGTTTGGCGATCTTTACAAGGAAGTTGAGTTTCTTTCCTCATTGGTGGTGGTGCATTTGTATGTATAATTTCTATTTTCATCATGCAATTAGCAAATGAATGGCGATTTATTTTCCATACTATCTTTTACTCTAGGATATGAAATACAAAATGTGGATGGGCCATGTTAATTATAGTGGAGGATTTTGATCCTTGTAAAGAGAATAGTTATGGTTTGATATGCACATAAATAGAGTGCATTATGTTTTGCTTTGAAATTTTTTTCTTCTTCTTCTCTTTCTCCTTTTCCTTTTCTTTTGGTGAAACTATAATATAAATACAAGGACATTTATATATGGACATTTACTTTCTTATAATTTAATTCTAGGTTTTGGAAGATCTTATAATTTTTTAGACTTAGTCAAATTTATGTAATTAGAATGTAAAATTTTAGTAATCAAGACGTCAAATTTCAGAAATCAATAAGGTGTATCATCTCTCTCTCTCTCTCTATCTCACTCATTATTTATCCCTTACGCTCTAGACCTCTCTCTCACTATCTCCATCCCTTTATCTGACTCTCTCCCTTGAGCTCGAGAACTACCTCTTTATCTGTCCATCCCCGCCCCTCCTCTCTCTCTCTCTCTTTGTCTCTCCATCCCTTTTACCCTCTCTCTCTATAATGATCTCTATCTCACTTCTCCCTCCCTCCCTCCCTCCCTTCCTCTCTATCTCTCCCCTTGCCTCTATACTTCTATCTCACCCCTCTCTCTTCCTCCCTCCCACCTACCCCCTCTCTCTCTCTCTCCCTTCCCTCTCTACTCTATCTCACCTCCTCCTCCTCCTCCTCCTCTCTGTCTCTCTCCTCTTTCTATCTCTCCTCTCCCTCTCTCTCCCACCCTCCCTCTCCTCTCTCTCTCTCTCACTTCCCTCTCTACTCTCTTTCTCTCTATCTCACCTCTCTCCCTCCCTTCTCTCTCTCTATCTCACCTCTCTCTCACATATCTCTCCCTACCTCTCCTTTTGTCTCTACTTCTCTCTATCTCCCCCTCCCTCACTCTACCTACCTCTTTCTCTATTGCTCTCTCTTTCACCTCTCTCTCCCAATACCTACCTCTCCTTCCATCTCTCTTTACCTCTCTACTTCTCTCCCCCTACCTCTCCCTCCCTCTCTGTCTCTTTGTCTCTCTATCTATCTATCTTTGTCTTTGTCACACACACACTCACTCACTCTCTTCTTCCCTCTCTCTCTCTCTCCATCTTTCTCTCACTCTCTCTCCTCTCTCTCTAATTTTCTCTATCTCCCCCCTCTCTCCCTTCCTCCCACCCACCTTCCCTCTATACCTCTTTCTATCTCCCTCCCTCCTTCCCTCTCTCAATCTCTCCACCTTCCTCCTTCCCCCTGTACTTCTCTCTATCATTTCTCTGTCTCTCTTTCTCACTTCTCCCTCCCTCTCTACTTCCTCTCCCTCCCTCCTCTCTCTCTCTATCCTCTTTTTCTCTCACCCTATCCTTCCCCCCTCTCTCTATCTCTCTTCCTTCCTCCCACCCACCTTCCCTCTCTACTTATTTGCATCTAACCTATCCATCTATACCTCTCTCAATCTCTCCACCTTCTTCCTTCCTTCTCCACTTCTCTCTCTATCACATCTCTCTATCAGCTCTCTCTCTCTCTCACTTCTCCCTCCCTCCCTTTTTCTCTCTCTCCCCTTCCCCCTCCTCTCTCCCTCTCTCCCTCCCCCCTCTTTCTATCCCTCATCACCCTCTCTCTACCTACCTCTCTCTCTACTTCTATCTATGTCAACTATCCCTCTTTACCTCTCCCTCCCTCCCCTCTCTCTCTCCCACCATCCCTCCCCCTCTCTCTCCTCTTCCCTCTCTACTCTCTTTCTCTCTATCTCACCCATATCTCCCTACCTATCCCTCCCTCCCTCTCTCTCTATCTCACCTCTCTCTCCCTCCCTCCCTACCTTTACTTCTCTCTATCTCTCCCTACCTATCTCTCTCTCTCTCTCTCACTCTCTCTCCTCCCTCCCTCCTTTCCTTCCCTCTTTACTTCTCTCTATCTCTCCCTACCTATCTCTCTCTCTCTCTCTCACTTCTCCCTCCCTCCCTCCCCCCCCTCTCTCTCCCCTTCCCTCCATCTCTCTCTCTCTCTCTCCATCCCCCCTCTTTTGATCTCTCATCACCCTCTCTCTACCTACCTCTCTCTATACTTCTATCTATATCAACTATCCCTCTTACCTCTCCCTCCCTCCCCTCTCTCTCCTCTTCCCTCTTCCCTCTCTACTCTCTTTCTCTCTTTCTCTCTTTCTCACCTATCTCTCCCTACCTATCCCTCCCTCCCTTCTCTCTCTCTCCCTCCCTCCCTACCTCTCCCTCCCTCTCTACTCTCTATCTCCTCCCCCCTCTCTCTCTCCTTCCCTCTCTACACTCTCTCTACTATGTATCTCAACTATCCCTCTTTACTTCTCCCTCCCTCCCCTCTCTCCCCCTCTTTCTCTTTGTTTATCTCTCTCTCACCTCTCTCCCTCCCTCTCTCCCTTTCTCTCTCCTTCTCTCTATCTTCCCTCTCCATCTCTCTAGCTACCTCTCCCTCAGCTACCTCTCTCCTACTATAATGCCTCACTACCTTCTCTCTCCCACCTTCCCTCTTTCTCTCGTCTCTTTCTTTGTCTCTCTCTCTTTGATTTGCACCAAGGTGTGATACAAAAAGGGGAGGAAGGTGGGAAGATTGAGAGAGAGAGGGAAGGAGGGAGGGAGAGTTAGAGATAAAGAGAGATAGAGAGAGTGAGAGTGAGAGGAGAGAGTGAGAGTGAGAGAGCTCAATAGAGAGAGGGAGGGGAGAGATAGAGAGTAGAGAGGGAAGGAGGGAGGGAGGGAGAGAGAGGTGAGATAGAGAGAGAGGGGTAGGGAGGGATATATTGGTAGAGAGGTGAGAGAGAGAGTAGAGAGAGACAAAGCTCAAGGGAGAGAGAGTTAGATAAAGGGATGAAGATAGTGATAGATAAAGGTCTAGAGCATAAGAGATAACTAATGTGTGAGATAAAGAGAGAGAGAGAAAGATGATACAACTTGTTGATTACTAAAATTTGGCCTCTTGATTACTGAAATTTGACATGTTGGTTACTAAAATTTGACTAAGTCTAAAAAATTATAAGATCATCCAAAAACTAGAATTTGCATTATAACTCTAAGATATCTGAAACAACTCTCAAACATCTTGAAACTATATACACAAAATATATAACTTAAAGTATAAGAAAGTAAATTTCCATATGTAAATGTCAACTTAAATGTTTATTTAATGTATATAGTTTCCCTGGAAGAGAAAGACAAAGACAAAGACAAAGAAAAGAGAAAGAGTTCAGTAAAATGCATTCTAAAAATTCATGCTTCACATTTGGTGAGTGCCAAATGGGTTGTATTGAGAAGTACCAACACTTTGGGTTGGATGACCATTTCATGCCAAAGACATGATTTTTTGAAAGGGTAACAAAATTTCACATATTTTTGGTCATGCTCTCCATCAAGTTTGCACATATTTCAATGAAAAATAATAAAAATACCATGATGACGTTAAGCTCTCTCTTAACTATCTAACCATATATTTTTTTTTTTACATTTTGAATATGTTAAGGTTTTCATCTTTAACTTCTTTTGTTAGTGCTTCCATTTTTTGTCGAAAACCAACATGTGCTAGTTTGGGTATAGATTTTCACTCATTCATTGAATTTTGAAATAAATTACATTTTTAGAAAATAGACTCCATTCTACATGTATTGAAAAAAATGATTTTTGATTAGTTTTCAAAACTTTTAGGGGGGAGCATGCTCAAAATTCTACTTTTCAAGATGTGTCCACTTCAAAAATTAGTAAAATATTATATATTCATTAAAAAATTAGCTGAAATAATGGACATAAACTACATGGTGTTAGCTAATTTATCATTAAAGGGATTTTTAAAATTATGAAAAAAAGTTAACATTTTAGGGGGAGCACAACATACACCACATTATTATTTTTTTTATTATCAAAAGTACAAATTTGTGTGCTCCCCCTTTTTCAAACCCTTAATCTTCACTATTTTAAAAAAATAGTAGTTAGAAAGTAGATTCAAAGCACTGCAACTCTTGTTCTTGTTGCATCTTCAAAATTTGAGCATAACTATCTCCATTTTCTCATGAATAGATCAAACTTTATTGATTTTAGAAAAAAAGTGGCATCTTAAGAGCCATTTTTGTGTCACAACTTGGTGCACATACCCTTACTATTATTTCAATTGACAATGAAAGGTGATTTCACATTTATGTTCACCATATGGAAATGACATGCAGTTTTTTGGGATGAGTATTTAACTAATCTACCACATGGATGTTGAAGAGAGGTGGAGTGGGGTAATTTTTTGTCTATTTAGAAGGTTGACCAATGGTGGGTGAAGAGGAATTCTAATCCTTGCATACCATCTTATCAACACGTGTTTGCTATGCTACATGATGAGCCGGTAGGGGACCACTAACTTTATTACACTTTCTAATATTAAACACACACCACCTCTTCTTTCCCTCTTGATCAACCAAATTAACTTTGCATCCATTCCCATTTACTTGTATGGGATGGAACTAACATTCCATACATTAGAACCTTTCATGATTAGATACCTTGGATTTATTACTCACAAAACAACCCACTATTGAGACTCCTCTTTACAATAGTTAATTTTAATAGGCTCCAAAACATGTTCCTTTAAGCTTTGTATTGGTTATGGCTTTAGCAAAAGGAATGGTCATTAATGCTAGGTTGGTGCTTGTAGCTCATCTTCTAGGCCGTCATTTGTATTAGTTCATACTAGTATGATGTATTTACATTGGGGTACTTGATTATGCTAAATAATTTTTAGTGTTAAACTATGTTGCACTTATCCACATATTATTTTGAAATGTAGACTAAAACATAGCTTAACCCAAAAATTCCTTTGGGAAACTAAGTCTCATATTCTACGACCTCATACTAGCTTAGGTTTATTGTCCTATATGATGTATATTATATTTCTAGTGTTTTATAAATGCCTAGATATGATGTAAATATTGTTGTCACCTCAGATTGATGTTCTATACTAGAATGTGGTCCTAGTTGATAGGTTTATTCACATCATGAAAGCATGTTTAATGCTAATTTTTTTAAGAGAAAGGTGGCTACAAATTTACATGTTAATTTGAGAGGTTGATTGATTTGGATGAATGCTTGCTTGGGTTGAAGACTTAATTTTTTTCCTCTTGTTTTGATTGCTTGATTGGTGAGCCTCACAACTTTGAGTGTGTTGCTAGCAAGTATGCATGGATGAATTTATATGTACCACTTAAGACAAATATCACTTGAAAAATTTATTTCGATGATGATCTATATAAGACATATTAGTATGTTTGATGGGACAAATGACCATGCATTTTTTTTACAACACAACTGATATTTGGAAATCAATATGTTATTATGGGTGGTTGCTTCATATGTAGTTGAGACAATCATAGTGCATCTTTTCAATATGTAGACATAACATTAGAAATTGGGTTTCCTATCTATTGAGGAGGGATTGTCTATAATTTATGCAAGTTTAAGCTTGGGGCTTAGTGATATTTGTCATGGCCACAAAATTGTTACAACCCAGAATGTTAATGTTCCAAGTTTACACTAACATAAATTGCAAATGAGATATATGTAGTTACATTAGTGGCTACATCATTAACATTATATAACAAATAGGAATTAATAGTATAAATAAAAACCCTTTATGATGTAAATTATATTGCTAGTGCTCTATAAATGCCTATATGATGCAAATATTGTTGTCACCTCAGATTGATGTTTTATACTAGAATGTGGTCCTAGTTGATAGGTTTCTTCACATCATCAAAGCATGTTTAATGCTAAATTTTTTAAGAGAAAGGTGGCTAGAAATTTACATGTTAATTTGATAGGTTGATTAATTTGGTTGAATGCTTGCTTGGGTTAAAGACTTAATTTTTTTTCCTCTTGTTTTGATTGCTTGATTGGTAAGCCTCACAACTTCGAGTGTGTTGCTAGTAAGTATGTAGGGATGAATTTATATGTACTACTTAATTTACAAATATCACTTGAAAAATTTATTTCGATGATGATCTATATAAGACATATTAGTTTGTTTGATGGGATAAATGACCATGCATTTTGTTTACAAAGCAATTGATATTTGGAAATCAATATGTTATTATGGGTGGTTGCTTCATATGTAGTTGAGACAATCATAGTGTATCTTTTCAATTTATGTAGACATAATATTAGAAATTGGGTTTCCTATCAATTGAGGAGGGATTGTCTATAATTTATGCAAGTTTAAGCTTAGGGATTAGTGATATTTTTCATGGCCACAAAATTGTTACAACCCAAAATGTTAATATTCCAAGTTTACACTAACATAAATTGCAAATGAGATATATGTAGTTACATTAGTGGCTACATCATTTACATCATATAGAATAGATAGGAATTAACAGTATAAATAAAAACCCTATATATGCACTTACACTATAATGGCTAGAATAGTTGCATCATATACAATAAGTATACATTAACAATATAACTAGAAATGATAAATGCACAACAAATATGCAAAACTTTACAAAATAGTGGCTAGAGCATTAACATTGTATAAAATAAAAAAGCATTTACACAACATTGGGAACAACATTTACATCATATAAAAGAGATAGACATTTACATCATATAGAATAAATAAGCATTTGCACAATAATGGCAAGATAATTTACATCATTATAGAAGAGATAGGAATTTACATCACATTGTCTACAAAATTTATATCGTATAGAATAGGTACGTATTTACACTACAATGGAAACAACACTTACATCATATAAAAGAGATTCAAGGTATTTACAACACAATTTCTACAATATTTATATTGTATAGAACATATAGGCACTTACACAATACTGGCAATGACATTTACATCATATAAAAGAGATAGGTATTTACAACACAATTTCTACAATATTTACATTGTATAAAATGTATAGGCATTTACATGCATGCAATTAGAGTAGAGTGGGTATAAAATTTACAACACATAATAAATAGGAATTTATAGTGTAACTAAAAATTGCATATATGCACTTAGTTTAAAATCTTGTTAGTTAGGCTAGCATTGTGTATAGGGAACCATTAGTAGAGTGTAAGAGTTAAGATAATGGGAGAGATAATATAGAGGTTGAGATAAAAGTAGCTATAGATAGTACCCTATCAATTTCAACTGCTGAAATCCCTCTACTCTACATATCAACATACCTTCTAGTAGCCATAGATAGTAATGCATTTCACTATATTTTATATATAAAATCTTGTAAAGCTCAATATGCAATTGCAAGGGCAAAGACAATTTTTAATTTACTATAGTTTATGTCTATTTAATTATAATGATGAAGTAAATTTTATTAGTGGATGAGAATGACCAAAATGACGTTTGTAGTCCTAGTTGAAGAAAGTGAGAGTAATGTATGTGACTTGAACTATATACAAGTGAAATTGATTTAAAAAAAAAATGATATGATAGAGAGTTTAGATGAATTCTATGATTTTGTTAGCAAGAATGTTGAATACAATGATTTTGTTAGTGAGAACGATGATCAACTTTGGTTGTTACAAACTATGGTTTAATTGATATGATATAGGACCTTAGAAATTTGTAATTATTGTATATCCACTACAAACTATGGTTCAATCGATAAAATGGTCGATGAACATGTCAGAAATTACATTGATTTAATATAATCTCCATAGTGAGGAAATGATCCATGGGATAAATTGTGCTTGATATTTGGACATCAAATTTTCCAAATAGTAAAGTTCCATACATGACTATTGGATTTTTACCTTGATTAGATTGTCATATGATTATTGGATTAGTGTCATAATACATTCATATTTAAAATATTTGTCATGGTGAGGTATTTAGATAAACTTAGACATGAATAAAAGGGAGTAACATACAAATCAAAACAAAGGCTCATCGAAATGGATTGCTCGTAGTTACCAAACTAAAAAGATAATTGGTTGATGACAATCAATGATCTAACAATAAGACTTACATTAGCCTCATAAGGCTTTAAAGATATATAGCCATGTAAAGATTATAGTAAAATTACATAAAAATTGACACAAGGAAATAATTTGCACAAAGGTTACATTTACAAGAGGAAACATACATTCATACATCTAAAATATCGAAACAATAAATTTTTTGTAGTGATTATAATGATATAAAATTGTAAGGGACTAAAGATAGAGTGATTGAAAGTTTACACCACAAAACAAAGCAACATTGTTGACATCTAGCTATAACATAGACCCTTTTTCCATTCTTCAAAATCTAGGATGAATAAAAAAGGAAAATTATAAATGCAACTAAAGCCTATTAATAACTTCATGAATAAATGTAGGAAAACCTAAACCGATTAAGGGTGAACAATAGCATCTTAAACATTATTAAGCACAATATATCCAAAGACCTTAATGAACAATAGGTAAAGCCTATTAATAACTTTATGAAAAAATGTAGGTAAGCCATAAACCTATTAAATGTTAAAAACTACATCTTAAACATTAATAAACACAATATAAATAGAGATCCTAAGAACAACACATAAAGCCTATTAATAACTTCATGAATAAATGTAGGGAAACCCTAAACCTATTACGAGTTTAAAAGACATTTGAAAAATTATTAAGCACAATATGTGTAGAGATTATAATGAAAAAAAAAACCAAATTTACAATGCTATTGTTAGCCAATAAAACTAATGATAACCCATTTTCTTTCAATTTGTTAGTCTAAAGTAACCAATTGAAAGAACCATAAACTTATATTTATAACTTAAACTAGGTAGGTCATAATGATGCTCTAATAGAAGATTAGAGTTACCATAACAAAAAAATGTGTTATAAAACATAAAATACACTTGTGTGCATTAACACCCTTGAACAACAGTTTTGAAGTTTGTAATCTTTTGATTTTTTTTTGTAGTCTACAGTTGAAAAATAATAATCACGCATTCAACTTGAAATAAAAGAATGACAAAAAAAGAAAAAACCAAAAAACCTTTATTGATAGAAGCACTAAAAAAAGAGGAATAAAAAGAAAAGAGAAGAACAAAGAAGTGATGGCTCATTGCCTTAGTGAGGATAAGAATCCTCACTTGGGTCGAACACTTGTAGATGACAACCTAGAAGAGAAACGAGCAACAATGTAGCATCGACGATCATTCCATTATTTGTTGAAACCTGAAAATGAAGAAACAAGGTAGCATTCAACCAAATCAATCGGAAAACAAAGATAACAAAATTTATATTATAAAGTATTAGCAACCATTCCATTGGTCAATGTTTACCTTAGACATTATGATGGAATTGAAGAGGAGAATGACCAAGGAACAAGCATTGGTGACCATTCCTTTCTTAGAAGGCTTAGTGAAACAAAGTAGAGGCAAAAATGTTTTAGTGTCTATTAAAATTCAAATATGAGGAAGAGATGTCTTGGTTGTGGGGTGTTAATGAGCGAGATATGTGTTTTGTGGTCTCACAACACTCCTTTAGACTATAAGACTTGGGGACCCAAGTGAAAAATTTAACTCTTATGGCAGGAGCTAGCAAGCTGAAAAGATCACTGGAAGTGAAGAGCAAAGAGAAATTTTTAATAAAAGAGTACATCATAGTGTAGTGTTCCAGGTACTGGATACCGGGAATCGAGAAGTTTTGAAAAGGTGAAAAGGTAATGCGAATGTAAGCAAAATGTTCCAGTCCAATAAGTTGAGGTCTAGTAAGATGGAAGTTCTAGTAAAACCGAAGTTTGGGGAAAGTTCATGGGTAAAGTCAAATACTGGGTACTAGGTAGCAATGTAAAATAAAGTTTTAAAATCTTGTGGTTATCCAATGAGTCCGATAGTTTGGTTATCTGGTATATAGAAGATAATCATGCAAGAATTTGTGATATGCTAGAAATCATATTATTTATGAGAAATTTATGTGATAACATTTGAATAATGGTTTATAGATGTTTATAGATGTTTATAAATGTTTTTTTTAAGGGATTTAACGAGTGGAATTTGTGATTGCAGGAGATGCAGAGTTCAAGTATGGATGGTTAGGATTTGAATCATGGATAAAATTATATCTAGATCAATTTGCGTACTTTGGGAGGTTATAAGGTAGAGGGCTTTGAGTCCATTGGAATGCTAGAGATCCCGGTATTGTACCTACGATGGAAACAAGTGCCAATCTTTAGGGAAGCCCATTCCTGAGAGTAGCAAACCCGGAGTAGAACAAAGTGTGGGAATAGGGTGATAGAGTAATCGTTCTGAATATATGGGAAATTTCCTGCACACTATCTTGATTCAAGATATTTTCCTGGCAAAGAGAAAGGATTAAAGCTCGAAGTGCTTCAATGTGTAATTGGAGTTGACCTTCATTGATTTCAATTACAATTCTCTTACCAGTCGCTACATTCCAAGTGCCTTGATGTGATTCATCCCTTGGATTTCCTCTCATGTATTTGTCTTATCCTATTTGTGCCTTACTTCTATAAAAGGCCAAAGAATCTTTCTTTTTAAGTTAAAAATTTGTGGATTCCGGAAGAGCCAAAACTTCTCTAAGTTTTGTTCTTTTTTCCTGTTTTCTGAATCATTCTGGTCTAAAAACTTGTATGCACATAGATAGTAATCAATATTGAAGCCAATTTGATAGCTACCTATCTCATGAATCTTTGTAGCTAGTTTTGTTAGTTTAGCTGAACAAGACTGTGTGTTGAGCCGTTTAAGGGTGCATGCAGAACCTACTCGGTGTCCAGACTAAAACCCCCCTCTTTAAAATATCACATTGTTTTATATGTAGCTATGAATAATTCTGGTGAAGTATAAAGCAATTTGTTTCAATTTGGTTAGTTCTTTGGGGCATGCATGGAGAATAACTAGGAGAAATTTTAATTTTCAGTATTTTTATGCTTTCTTTTAGAATAGGTGTTTAAATTCTAGAAAAATGTTTCAAAAAATAGATGAATGAATGAAAATTTATTGAAAATCTTTCGTTTCATATGAAATTGCTAAATGCTTAAAGCTAAATCTACTGAAGTGATAGCAAATTTGTTGATATTCATGAAATATTATTCCAAATCTTTCAATTTCATGATATTATTTTGTGATCTAAGTAAAATTTAGCGTCTAATACATATAATTTCAAACAACCATAGTCCCTTTGAGATTAACAACACTATCATATCATACCCTAAAGTGAACCTAGTACTATCAAGACCTGACTATCGGAGACTTGGGATTGAACTAAGCCAACCTTTGTCCTATCATATGGATCCCCTGGGATTACATCTTTGGTTAAGTCTTTTAAGAAGGTAGGCTCTTCGGGTCTATCTGTGAAGAATTTATTTGCCCTGTTGCTGCGAGTAACATTGCCATCAACAATATGCATGGTAATGAAGCATTGAAGGCTACAATGCATGGAAAGTTGGCACCATCCCATACAAGTAAATGGGAATGGATGTAGAGTTAGTGTGGCTAGTCGAGAGGGAAAGAAGATGTGGCGTGCATTTAACGTTAGAAAGTAGTGGTGCCTTGCCCAGGCCGGGCTTAACCGACACACTCTAAGGGTACACTCCTTAGGTGGCTGGGCCCACAACCTCTTTACATCCGTGACTTTCTCATTTTCGTTTCACTTTTACCAAAGCCGTTTCTGTTTTTGTTTCTGTTTCCATGAATATTATAACAAAGTATAAATGGTAGCTCAAAATGTATTTACCACTTTCACTTATAAAACACCGATAAAAATATTAATCTTTGGTTATATTCAAAATAGGCTTCACATTTTTATCCCTAGTGACCATATGTTATAAGAGTATAAACGGTAGATCAAAATGTCTTAGCCCTGTCACTTATAAAACAACGATAAGAATATTAATCCTTCGTTATATTTAGAGTATTATTTTTAATTTTTGATATTTTAGATTTTTAATAATTATTATTAATAAATTATTAATAATTAATATTATTATAAATAATTATATATTTTTAATTTTAATTTTTTAAATAAATTTATTAGTAATTAATATTGTTAAAAATAATTAAATATTTTTTAATTTTAGTTTTTAAATAAATTTATTAATTATAAATTATTCATAATTCATATTTAATAAGATTTTAATATTAAGTATTTTAATTTTAATTTTTGAAATAAATCTATTAATAATAAATTATTCATAATTGATGTTTAATAAGATTTATTTTAAATATTTTTAGATGATAATAATAATAGATAATCAACAATCAATATTAATTAATTTTTTTAAATTATTAATAATAATAAAATTAATAATTATAAATTAATTATAAATAACAATTCTAATTAACATTATTAAAATAATCAAATAGTAAATTATTGATTATTAATTATTTAAAATTAAAAGAAAAATTTACACATAATAATAAAAACATTAATAATAAATTATAGTTAAAAATCAATTTTAAATAACAATTTTAATTAACGTTATTAAAAATAATCAATAAATAAATTTTTGGTTATTAATTATTTAAAATTAAAATTCATTATAACAATTTATAATTTGACATTCTAGATTTTGACAACATGATATATGATTTTATTAAAAATTAATCATTATGAATTTTGACAAACTTGACACACAAATGACAATTTGACAATGAAATTAAAGTACCACAATTGAGTTTCAAATTGAGTAACATAATAGACACAAACAAATTGAGAGATTGTTATGAGGGTAGTGATGCAACATTTCTAATTAGAGTGTACTCCATGAGATTACAATTCTTTGAGACATTTTGTCCCAATAGTTCACAAGATTTGTCTATCCTCCAATATTTTGCATAGATTTCAAAAGGAATTCTACAACCACAAAATTTGAGAAAAATCATCTTTATATTATGTTTTCATTATGATTGGTTAAATCTTATACTAAATTTGGGTGTTGTTTGTGTTTTAAATAGAGTAGATTAATATTTTTTAGTTTGTTCTATGAAGCTCAAAATTACATGCACATGGAATGAACTATAGTTTAGTTACGAACCTTGGTCGCTTCAAAATAATTAGACAAGATTAGGAGAGGAAGGAACACACACCAAACTACAAAAATATTAAAAATGAGATTTTAAATATTTAAAATTTGATAAGTTTTAATTTATTTTTGAAATGTTCAAGAAATATCAATATATTTTTTCAAATATCAATATATTTTTTCAAATTTCAATAAATTTGATTTTGAATATCAAAAATTTGATACACCTTTAAAATCCATTGACAAACAATACAACTTTTAGAATTTTGATGAATTATCGGACTTGTGAACTTGTCAATGGATTTAGAAAGTGCTCAAATTCACTTTAGCAAAACCTTATAAATCTTTTTTGAGAAATCTACCAACTTGACAAATGAATTTTAATGCATAATTTTCACCTAGATCAATATTTTCTTGTGAAATATTGCCACATTGTGTATAAAAATATCACAAATCCTCTTACCAAACCATTTAGCTTCAAATTTTATAGAAATCATGATTTGATTGTGAAAATTTTCACCTAGATCAATATTTTCTTGTGAAATATTGCCACATTGTGTATAACAATATCACAAATCCTCTTACGAAACCATTTAGCTTCAAATTTTATAGAACTCATGATTTGATTGTTTTCACAAACTATTCAGTGAAAATTTGAACTCTTAATATCTCACCAACTAAAGGAATTTTGATCCAAAATCTTGCCACATTAGGAGAAATATTATCACTTGAACATCCTTGTAAAAATATTTTGCACCATCTCTCACAGATTTTGAGATTTAATTATTTTCATAAAATTGTTTGAGCTACATCATTGCTTCTAAGGGTTCTAGTTAAAATAATGGAGGTTCTTCTTCAAAATGATGAGAGACTTGAAACTTGAGGATAATTGGGGCGTGTTTTACTAGGATCTACTCGAAAAAAGAATTCAAATGCAAAAAGTTTAAAGTTGGCAAGTTTAAAAACAAGACCAACAAGAAGATGGAGAAAGGATAATGTTAAGGATTTTGATGAAATAATATGAGAAGGAGAGAGATTGAAAGATCTAGATTACTACAATGAGATAATGCCCTAAGATGTATAAATAAGAGAGAGGGTCACTAGGGGGAGTGAGATAAGATATGCCCTAAT
This sequence comes from Sequoia sempervirens, assembly GCA_007258455.2. NCBI lineage: Eukaryota > Viridiplantae > Streptophyta > Pinopsida > Cupressales > Cupressaceae > Sequoia > Sequoia sempervirens. Next base: position 371,178,671 of record VDFB02270651.1, read on the forward strand.
AAAGAGTGGTAAAAATGATGGTGAGGAGTGAAGAAGATAGTTATTAAGAAGAAAAGGAGACTATGAGTGGTTAGAGGCAAGGGGAAGACCAGGGTCATGTCCCCATAAGGGGAGAGGATGATCAAGAAGATATGAAAAGAATGAGGAATATCTAGCTAATACCTCCAAGGTGAGAAAATAAGGAGATTCCCTCAATGTGAACACTTGATAGGTAATGATAGGAGTGAAGAGGAACATTGAGGGAGAAAGAGAAGTGGGACATGTCATTAATATCAAGGAAGGGACTAATAAAAAATAAAGAACGTGATAGATTAGGAGGTGAGAGGATGAGCTAATGAATGATACTTGAGTGAAGTAGATAGGAATATATAATATAGTGAATAAATACCTCCAATAAAAGAAAGCAAGAGAGAGTAGAGTGAAAATGACATAAAAAAATCATAAAGAAAGGTAATAGAAGAAAAGAGATGAGAAACTCAATTGACACCTTTATTTTGAGTTACTAGGGTTAGTCCTAATAGTATAATAGTGACTAAAGTATGGATCATCATTATCCACTTATCATAGACCAAATAATATCATTAAGAGAAAAACTAAGATCCAAAACAAAGTGGAAGGTTAAGGAGAAGAAAAAAAAAGAAAAATATAATAGTGAAGGGAAAGCTAAGGAAAAGTGGAATCAAAGCAAAGGGAAAAATAGGATCAAGGAAAGGAGAAAGATGAAGAGGAAATAGAGGCCAAGAATGGAGAGGAAAGATCAAAATAAAGGTAAGATTAAAACATTAACATCATCAAAGGTCGAGAAAAAGAAGAAAAAAAGAAGATCTAAGGATAATTAATGATCACATAGATAGTAGACTATTCAGTTTATAACATGATCCTAATTTTATACAATGGTAAAACCAAGTAGTTTGTTATGATCCAACATTTTTGTGTATACTATAGTATCTCATGGAGATAGTAAGAAAGTGTAGCAATAGTAATGGGATAGAAGTAGTGTAGATGTTAGGCTTGGGATGTTGTAGAAGTGATACAAAGGAGAAAGTAATGAAATTCTTGCCTTGTCTTGTTCTAGGATTGAGGCATTCTTGACCAAAGAATTTGAGAGAAAAAGGATGGAATGAAGTGTAGAAAAGGGATCAAGAGATGGAGGAATAAAGTGAGATGGTAACTTGCACTAGTCTAATATTAGGTTATGCTCATTCTAAAAGAAGGGGAAGAAAGGAACCATAGCTTAGCAACTCATCCTAGAATGACTCATAGATGGATCATTGATAAAAACAAAGAAAAATATGTTATAACATCTTGATCTAGTTGACTAATTTTTTATAGACAAGTACTTTGAAGTGATTTGAAATTTCTCTTAGGCTTTACATGTTTTTATTTTTTTATTTTTTATTTTACCCTTTTTATGTATTTTTAATTATTGTGGACATAAACATTCTTTTTTACACTCAATACTAGATGAGGAAAGAGAGAAAGAATTTGATTTTCTATAAGGTTTTAAGGGCCATTGATTAGTTCTAGGTATTGGGAAAATAGAAGGGAAGAGTACTCATGGGAATGAGAATGTATTTCATTCTTATCATGGGGTCATATGAGAGTATAATGGCTATAGTAAGAAGTGAAAAGAGATTAAGAATTTAACTTGGCCAAAATGACTATTTCATTGAACTCATCATACCAAGTTGCATAATGGATGAAGGAAATTATTGTAATATTTGCAATAAGATAGCTACTAGGAATAGTGAAGATGACATTTGATGAATGTGTGACTAGATAGGTTTATGTGGGAATAAGAGTAGGTAAAATATTGGTCATCTTGGTGCATAAACTAGTAACACCATTGATGAGATCTATTGCTCTATATCATGGCCCAAGTTGTGCTAGAGAGAAGAAGAGTGAAAAGGAAACACAAATTGAGTAAACAAAAGATCAATTAGGTAGAGGATCAACAACCATCAAATCATCATAAAAAATCAGGCATCCATGAAGTCATTCAAGTGAAGAATAGGGGTGCATAAAAATGGAAAGGAGAAAAGATGATGAAATAGTTACAAAATAAACTAATTATAGAAGCATAGTGGATAATAGGAGGTGGAACACATATATCATAATTTTTCATATAATTGTTATTAGGAGTTAAAGGGTAGGCATCTCATTGAGAGAAATGAAGATCAAATCATTATGTAATGGGTGATCCCACAATACTGGTTTGCAATTTCTGAGAGATCCTAATTTTTGCTGAAATCACATATTTTTAGAAAATATAATGATTTATGCCTTGAAAAGTTTCATTTAAAGGATTTCAATTGAAGAGGGTTTGATCAAACCACCTTAGATCAAACCCCCTTGGATAAAACCCCACTAGTTTTAAACCATACCTATAACAGAGTCTCCTTTACACCTATCAAAATGTTGATAAAAAACCACTTTTGATTTACCTTTTGGGGGATCAAATGAATTCATTTAAAATTTATTTTTTGTAAGTATGTATTCCTTATTATAAGCTTCCCAAAAATATAATTTTAAATAAATTTAATTTAATTATTATATTTATGTTTTATTTCTTGTGAATGTAGTTTTTTACCAAAAATCAAGTTCTTTTTTCTGCACATGTGGAAAAATAGAGATTATCAAAACAAAAATTGAAAAATATCAGTGCACTAGATATTGTAGTCCTTGATCCAACAAAAAAAATTAAAATTTCGATACATACAAAAATAGTTATGTTGTATACAGTCCGCCTATGTCTGAATTGTAATTGGTTTGACTTCAAAACTTGATTAAGGAAAAAATATTCAATAAAACACTATAAAACCAAATGAAAGCGCTAGAAATCATAGTTACAAATCTAAATTTGAAAAAAAATTAGAATTTTATCCTTTATGGAAAAAAAATTATATTGTATATGGTGAGCATCACTCCTTAAAATGGTCTTTACTGAAAAAACTAGTTTTTGAAGGAGATGGAAAAAGAAGTGAAATATGATTCCAAATTTTTTGAAAAAAATATATTTAGAATCTATAGACAAAATGTCACAAATCACTAGTTTGCATCATTTCAAATTCATCATAGTTTAGCCGCTATAGGTGCCCAAAAGTGAAGATTTAGTTAGAAAAAATCAGTTTAATGTCTAGTTTGGCAAAAAATTGTAAACCGGTATTGTGGGATCACTCTAATGTATAATGTATTTACTTTGGTTTATCAATTAGGATAAAGGAAGAATCATACAAACAATAATCATGGATGTTATCAATAGGATGAGGAGAAGAGAAGGTTCCCCCAAGTCATATGAGTTTTTGATCAACTTTAATTGCTCCCTAATTAGGTTAGAAAGAAAAGTGAAACAATTTAAAAGTAGTTTCTCTTGGATATGGGGTAATAGCTATTTTAAAAAGATAAGTTGGAGTATATAATTTAGATGATGAGATTCCATGGCACAATTAAGGATAAGAATTGAGAAGTGTAGTCTTGAATAGTTTCAATATGATCTTGTTTGCAATGTATGAGTTGTATAATCTAGACACATTGGGTTCTATGTTGAATTATAAATTTCAATTAAAGGCATGTAAAAGATTAAAAACATAGTTTATCAATCTAGGTTGTAACATGTAGAACTAGTCCAATGATTTATTATTGATTATTTTTAATAATTTTAATTAAAATTGGTATTTAAAATTGATTTTAACTATAATTCATTATTAATGTTATTATTATTATGTGTAATTAATTTTCTAAATTTTAAATAATTAATAATAAATAATTTACTATTGATTATTTTAATAATTTTAATTAGAATTGTTATTTATAATTAATAATTTATTAATAATTTTACTATTATTAGTAATTTTTTTTTTATTATTGGTTGTTGATTATCTATTATTATTATCATCTAAAAATCTTTAAAATAAATCTTATTAAACATCAATTATGAATATTTTATTATTAATAATTCATTTCAAAAATAAAAATAAAAAATACTTAATATTAAAATCTTATTAAATATCAATTATGAATAATTTATAATTAGTAAATTTATTTAGAAATTAAAATTAAAAAAATTAATTATTTTTAACAATATTAATTATTAATAAATTAATTTAAAAATTAAAATAAAAAAATATATAATTATTTTTTAGCACTATTAATTATTAATAAATTTATTTAAAAATTAAAATTAAAAATTTATAATTATTTTTAATAATATTAATTATTAATAATTTATTTTTAATAATTATTAAAAATCTTTAATGTCAAAAACTAAAAATAATACTCTTATAACATATGGTCACTAGGGATAAAAATGTGAAGCCTATTTTAAATATAACCAAAGATTAATATTCTTATCGGTGTTTTATAAGTGAAAGTGGTAAATACATTTTGAGACACCGTTTATACTTTGTATAATATTCACGGAAACGGAACCGGCTTTGGTAAAAGTGAAACGAAAACGGGAAAGTCACGGATGTAAAGATGCTGTGGGCCCGGCCGCCTAAGGAGTGTACCCTTAGAGTGTGCCGGTTAAGCCCGGCCCCTTGCCTACTTGCCGCACGACATGGCAAACACGTACCGATCGTACGCCATGCAAGGACCAAGGGTCATCTTGATCAATCATCGATCAACCATCCAAGCGGACAAAAAATTAACTCACGTGGCTGATTAGTTGAACCTACATAAGGACAATTTTTTTTGATCAATCGTAAAATTACTGAGGAGACAAGATAATTTTTCAAAAATTATTATCGACTACCCGCTCCATTAAGAGATCTTCTCCCTAACATAATTTATAAAAAACTGAATAAAGAAGCTTAGAAATGTCCGATTAGTTCGAGATATAACCGCCGATTCGCGAGCAAGGATCGATAATGAATCATAATGAGATTGAGCGAAGGCCGAAGGGAACTAGGATCGTGTCTCATAAAACGTATATGTTTGGCGGTCTTCGCAAGGAAGTTGAGCTTCTTTCGTCGTTGGTGGCGAGCATTTGTATGCATAATTTCCGTTTTCATCGTGTAATCAGCAAATGAACGACAATTTCTTTGCCAGACTGTCTTTTACTCCAGAATATGAAATACAAAATGTGGATGGACCATGTTAATTGCAGTGGAGGATTTTGATGCTTGCAAAGAGAATAGCTATGGAAGGCCGAGGTCATAGAGAAACTGGCCCTGGCCAAGGCCAAGGTAGAGGAAGAGGAAGAGGCAGAGGTGAAGACGGAGGCCAAGGCCGAGCTGAAGATGGAGGCCAGGGCCGAGGTAGAGGAAGAGGAAGAGGAAGAGGTCGAGGTGAAGATGGAGGCCAAGGTCGAGGTAGAGGTAGAGGAAGAGGCCAAGGTGAAGATGGAGGCCAAGGTAGAGGAAGAGGGAGAAGCCGAGGTGAAGATGGAGGCCAAGGTCGAGGTAGAGGTAGAGGAAGAGGCCAAGTTGAAGATGGAGGCCAAGGCCGAGGTAGAGGCCGAGGCCGAGGTGAAGACGGAGACCAAGGCCAAGGTAGAGGCCGAGTTGAGGACCGAGGCCATGATGAGAAACACCAATGGCGGCCAACAGGTCACGGGAGGGGCCACGATGTTGCTCCCCAGCCTGTTAGCTCCAGTGGGAAGTTCCTGCCTACAGCCAGCGAGGACATAGTTTCGATTTCATCCTCTTCCCGAAGCGGAAAGCAGCCTTCCATTCAAAAGCCTTTGGCTTCAGGTAAGTAATACCCTTGTGCAAGGTTACGTTGCAAGCAGGTCTAATTTGCTTTTTTCATTTTTGTTCTTTAAACTGTTTTTTTTTTTAATGCTCTAAGCATGGATCGTGAAAATTTTAATCTAAGTGAAACAATAATATACAATCTTTAAGATCACTTGCAACAATTCTCTTACACACTTTTTCCCAAAATCTGTTTTTATCTATTATAATCTAAAGTATTTCATTTTAATTTCTCTTCTATAAGCCGTTTTGGTGTTTGGGAAGTTCCTGCCTACAGCCAGCGAGGACATAGTTTCGATTTCATCCTCTTCCGGAAGCGGAAAGCAGCCTTCCATTCAAAAGCCTTTGGCTTCAGGTAAGTAATACCCTTGTGCAAGGTTACGTTGCAAGCAGGTCTAATTTGCTTTTTTCATTTTTGTTCTTTAAACTGTTTTTTTTTTAATGCTGTAACCATGGATCGTGAGAATTTTAATCTAAGTGAAACAACAATATACAATCTTTAAGATCACTTGCAACAATTCTCTTACACACTTTTTCCCAAAATCTGTTTTTATCTATTATAATCTAAAGTATTTCATTTTAATTCCTCTTCTATAAGCCGTTTTGGTGTTTAGAATAAACTAAATAGGTTTGTAGAACGTCAAGACTCTCAGAATTCATCCGGAAGGAAATTTTGAAACGTTTCTAGACATATAACAATGACGAAACCACTTCATGCATTAATGAAACCACCCTATAGGACAAAAAATTGTGTCTGCAAATGTAGTGGTAATTAGGAAAAAGGATTCAGTAATTGAACACCATAATTTCACCTCTCAAAATTATATGTGACGTTTTCAAATTACCTTCAAATTTTTATAACAGTTTAGTTGACAAAGTTTCTATAATTAAGATTTTAAGTTCACATCATCAAATATTAGGCAGATAATTGTACATTAAATCATATTTTATTGATGCGCTAATATGACATCACTTACTTTAATGCTTTTTATATAAAAAAAAGGCATCCCATTCAATTATAATTACTTACGGTCAATACTAATAACATCAAAATCACATCCACTAATGCTATAAAAAATATTATGCATTATAGACAACTTATTTGTTTTCTATATTTGTAGTTTGTTGCTTTGTAATTCATAGCTTTTGGGATGGATCTGGATAAGTAATCACAGGTTTTGGTGGGGAGCAAACAGGTGAAGTGGAGACCCATCAGTCCAACCTTAGCAATTCTTCCCATCTTCCTACCGCGAGCAGTTGCGGCAGCGGGGGTGATCTGAAGCCAGTGAGCAGACCCGACCAAGGAGGGAAAAACGGGTGCAAGCTGCTTCGCCTCATTGCAAATCATTTCATCGTCAGTTACGACCCATCTCTGAAAGTCTACCAGTACGACGTGGATATGAAGCTGAAGTCCAATTTCTCCCAGGAAACTTCTCAGCCAGAAGCTCATACCACACATAGCACCGCCATATCCAGGACAGATGCCCATGAAATAAAAAACAGATTGTTTGAAGAGCTCACAGCTTTCAAAGAGGCAATGCCCGTCTACGATGGGGATAGGAAGTTGTACTGTTTGCTCCCTTCGCTAGAAGGTGAGTTTTATGTCAAGCTAGACAACGTTGAAGTAAAGGAGTACAGAGTAGTTTTGAAGTTCGGTAAGAAGCTTGACGGACACGGATTAGCAGAGTTTCTGAGCAGAGATCCAAGAGGGCATTTCAGCTTAGAGGGCGATTTGATGCAAGCGATGGGTTTGGTGATAAGGGAGCATCCCAGCAAGAACAGGATTATAATAGGCAGTAGCCTTTATGATGAAGCGCCCGAACTGCATAGGTACCTCACTGGCGGCGCCGTGGCTGCTTATGGGTATTCATCCAGTCTCAGGCCTACAGCCATTGGTCTATCTCTTAAGGTAGATTATTCAGTTGCTGCCTTCCACCAGAGCATTCCAGTGCTAGAGTATCTGTGGAGGAGGAGTGGAGTGGATTGTCAAAAGAAGTACGCTCTGAATTCAGAGGCGAGGAAGGAGGCAGAAAGGGTTCTGAGAGGGTTGAAGGTGAGCGTCATTCATAGAACCACAAAGCAGAAGTTTACTGTGCGAGGACTGACTGAACAAACTACCAGAAAACTTACGTTCAAAATTGAGAACAAAGGAGAGGAAAAGGAGATACGACTTGCGGAATACTTCAAGAAGCGTTACAAAGTGAAGATACGATTCATGGAACTGCCTTGCCTGGACGTGAGCAGGAACCCAGATAGGCCAAACTATATTCCCATGGAGCTGTGTCAAATATGTGCAGGGCAGAGGTTCCCCAAGGATGATCTCAATTTTCATCAGTCCAAGGAGTTGCGGAATGTGGCTTGCCCTGACGCAAAGGACAGATTCCGCAAAATCATTGACATCGTGAAGCGAGAAGACGGGCCTACAGGGTAAGTTTTCTGTGAAGAAAATTCCTGGTTTGTTTGTTTTTTCTTTTCTTAGAAATTGTTTGTTCTATGAATAATGCTAAAATTGTTGAATGCGGTGTATGTGCATATGTATGTGGAGATTTTTCCAGTAACTGTTAACATTATTATATTTAATTTTTGGTATCTATTTCTTGGTTGTGATATTTACAAAGTCACCCCCAACAAAATATATAGTGACCCTCTATATATTAATATATATTACTATAATTATGGGATATTATTATTATGTTATTTTTGGTATCAGGTTCGTTTTTTTCTTCTTATCTCTCCTTCTTTTTATCCTTCTCATTCTTTTTATATTGTGAACATAACATGAGTCTATTGATAATGGATTCTGATTATCTTCATGATTTAGAGGTTTTTTCAGTTATGTTCTTCTTGTAAATGGATACATAGTTGATTTGAAGCTATCAATTCTCTAACTTGCCTACCAATTGAACTCATGTACTACACAAATGTATGCAATGGATACACAGAAGATATATTAGGAAATAATTTTCAAAATAATTGTAATCTAAATATATGTTAGTGGTGTAACAATTATAGGAATTAATTAATTAGAAAAGAAATATTAAAATAAAAAATATACTAATCTTAAAATTATGAGTGTGTTTTTAAAGCTAATTTAGATAATAAATAAATGATTATAGGTATTTTTAAGTGTTAAATTTTTTATAAATTAAGTAAAAGAAATATTCTTTAATAATTTAAAATATTATAAATGAATATATTAAAATTAATTATTTGGAATGTACTTTTTAATTAAGTTGAATAATAAATAGATGAGTATAACAACTCATAAAAGAAACAAAATCTATAAATATTAATATTTAATTCTAGGTAATTTTAATAAACAAGAATAAATATAAGATTTTTTAATTAATTTTTTAAAGTTTAATTTATCTTTTAAAATTATATATATATATAAAGGTTAGACATTTAAAAGTTGCAAAAAAATAGTGTGAGAATTTGATTTTGATAATTAGAAGTTTATTAGATCTAAAATTTGTTAAAAGATTTACATCATGTCTATTATCAAGTGATTTAGTATCTTTTAAATATAAATCATGTGTACTTTCAATAATAAAAATGAGACCTCACAAAAAAAAAATCAAATTTATAAAATAATTTTCACTTCTAAATACCTAATTTGTTATAAGGAGAATAATTTATTTTTCAAAACATTTTTGGTCATATCAAGTGCACACTTTCACTTATTCATATAAACATACATCACAAAACTTAGTTCACATCATTTTATTATAATATTATTTATAAATAAAATTTATTTATACATTATTGTCAAAAATTGATCATGCACTATAGTTTTAATATTTATACCATTCTTATAACAAAAATTTAAATTATTCAATTTTCATTTTTACTTTTCATTATTTACAAATTTGATGTCTATTTGTGACTACTTTCTTTTTATATATATAAATGATAAACCATTTATATGGTACTTCTTTATATATTAGACTAGTGAAAAAAGGAAGCTTCCACATAATTAGAAAAAGAAACATAAGAAAATACAAATTTTTGAAGTGGAAAGGTTCAATATGAAGCCTAAATTATTTTTGATATATATTAATAAAAACAATTACACTATAAATTTCTTTCAAAATTAATTTAATATTTATTATTGTTTGTCTTTGTGTCTATATATTTTTATTATGTTTCTATGCTTTACTCTTACCGATTTATTTTCATTCTTTTCCACTCTGGTTATCGCAGCGGTTCAGTTCTTGGGAGTTATCACATGTCAGTGGATTCAGAAATGACTCCTGTAACCGGTCGCGTGATAGATCCACCTACGCTCAGGCTCGGGAACAGTTGCCAAATCATCCCTCGACAAGGTGATAGGCTATGGAACCTGTTAAATCGTCACGTCTTCGACGCGAAACCAATTGAAAGATGGGGAATCGTTTCTTTCTTGCATGAACCAAACCAGGATTGGCAAAGCGAATCAATTGAGCATTTCTGCAGGGCAATGGTGGCTAGATTCCAAGATGTGGGCATCCAAATGGCTCAAACTCCAACAGTTTTCGAATCAAAATCAATAGAAGTGTTGGACAATATGCCGCATCTACGGAAGTGTCTTCAGGCTATCGACACAAAAAGCAAGGGGCAGCTTCAGATTTTGATATGCATAATGGGGGCCAAGATCAGTGGTTACAAAAGCCTCAAGCTTATCTGTGAAACAGAGATAGGCCTGTTAACACAGTGCTGCTACTTTGAGCATGTCCAAAGTGTCAACGACAACAAATTCTTCCCAAGATATTTGGCAAATCTTGCTCTAAAAATCAATGTTAAAGTCGGCGGAAGCAACGTGGCGCTGGCTCAAACGCTCTCTAATCAACTCCCACGTTTTGGGAATTCTCACGTCGTGTATTTTGGGGCAGATGTGAATCACCCGGGCCAGCGAAATAAGAAGAGCTCGTCAATATCAGCAGTTGTCATGAGCATAAACTGGCCGTATTCCACCCGCTATGTAGTCAGAATGCGGTCCCAGGAAAGCAGCCAGGAAGACATCTCAGATCTGGGAGACATGTGTAAGGAATTGTTATCTGTATATTTGAAAGAGAATTTGAAGCTGCCAGAAAGGGTTGTTTTCTTCAGAGATGGAGTGAGCGAAGGGCAATTCAGTATGGTTTTGAACAAGGAGATGAAAGATTTGAAGAGGGCTTTTGGTGAGCTTGAACCAGGGTATAATCCAACTGTTTCGCTTATTGTAGCGCAGAAGAGGCATCACACAAGGCTGTTCCCCCTGGACCCTGTGAGCAATAAATCGGGCAATGTGCCGCCTGGTACAGTTGTGGACACTTTGATTGTCCACCCAAGGGAATTTGATTTCTATCTGTGCAGTCATGACGGGCAGCTTGGCACCAGCAAGCCGACCCATTATCATGTTCTTTGGGACGAGAATGAATTTAGCTCGGATGAGTTGCAGAGGCTGATCAATGATTTGTGTTATACGTACTCCAGGTGTACAAAACCCATATCGCTTGTTCCTCCAGTGTATTACGCAGATCTTGCAGCCTACAAAGGGCGCCTCTATGTGGAGGCTCTCGCATCCAACTCGTCTTCTTACACTCCTATCACTTTTCCAAAAATTAGCCCACGTATTGAGAATGAGATGTTCTTTTGAAAAAAAGAGCAGTTTGTTTCAATAAGCGTGAGGGGAGCTTGTCCAGGAATCTGTCTTCAGCATTTACAATAAGCTCTTGAAGCCCACATAGGACCAGCATGTTCTGCAGGTTCTGAAGAGTCAATTGCAGTTTTTTCTACTTTAAAATAAATTTGAGTATTTATCACCTTTACACATGAATGAGGTGATAAATGAATTGTTAAACTTGTCTTTGCTAAGTATATTTTAGTGAATAAGCCACTAGAACTTTAATTTTCTTTGGGATTGTTTTTTATAGACTGTTTTAGTTTGGAAGTCTAGTTTATGTTTATATATATATATATATGATAGTGGATAAAAATGATAATAGATTACTTCATTTGTCATATAAGATATTTATAAATTTGGTTTCTTGATAAATTCTTATAAATTAAAAATAAAAAAAAATAATTTTATAAAAATAAATATAATTTTTGATTGAATTGTTGGATTATATGTGATAATATGGACGTTACATTAAAATGTGAAGTATGTGCAATGGTTAAAATGCATATCATTATGTGTTTGAATGGTCACCTAAAACAATCAAGAAAAAAAATTGGAAAGGAGTTTATTTTTAAAAAATATAATTTTATATATGTTGTTCTTTTCATGTTGTTTAAACATTTAAAGATAAACCATAAAACTGCTAGTTTCATCATGCATGAAGGAGTGATTGTCAAAGCAAATCAGATTACACCTTGTCATTTCAATTTTGCATCATACCAAATGTGAAAGAGAAACATGGATATACAAATGCAATCTTTTATTAACAATCTTGAAATGTACATGTCCCTCACAAGCCAAGGGAATAGCTCTCTTATTCAAATGAAAATATGAAACAACTTATACATGAATAAGTAAAAGAAAGAGAGAATGTGCATGTAAGAATGGAACCAGTCATTGCCTGTGAATGACTAGTTACAAGTTGCCCTGCTGCTGCCCCAAACTGCTTGTGCCCCTCCCAGCTTCGTTGCGCTCCTCACCCTGCATCCGAAGAAAACATGGTGTTAAAGCGAGGCTCTAAGCAATGAATGATTCAAACCATGCATACACACCTACCTATGCATGTATAAGCTGATCCATAAATGCATTAAACAAAAGAGCATTCAACGTATGCAATTATTTTCTAACTGTTTGCTTCATGTGCAGATTTAGGACAAGCTTGATTATTGTTTCATTATCAGATCAAATGTGGCATGTGGGGTAAATGTGGCTCCCACAAGGGTAGAGCCCAGCGTGCTTTCAAGGAAAAGGAAATTGAGCAACGTGATCAAAGATTTATCTCTTATCAATGCATTAAATCAATACAGAATCATACCAGTTGATCAACTTTCATTATCAGATTCAAAAGATGCATCAAGTTCAATTATGCCTCAGGTGTTTTCATGGATGCATCAAGTTCAATTATGCATCAAAGTGTTTTGAAGATGCATCAAGTTCAATTATGCATCTATTTAATAATGAGGAAGCATCTTAGATTGTTGTCAAGCCCCTCTCACCACAACCCTATTGGGCAATCACACATCATGTAGGAAAGCGAGCTGTTAGGTCACCCACACATGTGATAGGTGGCTGTCAAACAAAGTTAGAATGAGGAGACTATGCATGTTTATCACATATAACTATAGTAGGAGTAATGGTTGACTCATGGTCATGGTACAAGTGTAAGGACAACACCCTTACAGGAGCTTACAAGGTTGACAAACATGAAGGGTATCCAAAACAAAGCATAACTATCTTCATGGCAAAGAAACATGGCCATGTAATTCGCTGCCCCATGAGTTTGATGAATATGATGTCCTTGAGATTGAGAGCATGACAAGTTTGAATGCATTTTGAACATGAAAGATAAGGACAACAACTAAAGATAAAATCAGAAGTTGTACAAGGCTGAGTTCAAGGCCTTCTCAACCAAATATTAGACAACAGGTTTGCCAGCTAGCAATCAATGTGTGAATGATGAAGAAAGGCAAAAGGCAAAGACATTCAAGAAGCATCAACTCTAGTTGACACAAACATGTGCATATCATAAATATATCATTACAAGAACTCATGACATCAATAGAACCCTCATATGATGTGATCAAGAGACAATTGCTATGCCATAACACAAAGGTTTGCTATTCTCTAAGCATATTACCAAGAAAGGAATAGGCATGACCATCAGAGGATATGAAATACAATCCATTCACCACAAGTTTTGAGCATAAGTAAGGATAATTCCCAGATTCAATCAAACAGTAGCAACCATCACCTGAAATGGGGCAGTCATGTGCATTCACAGACAAGATGTGCTTCAAGGAAGGCATGGGGTAGAGCATTTCATTGTCAAGTCACAGGGACAACAAATAGTATCATGGTACAAATGTCATGAGTCATGAAGTGTAAGACAATATCATTGTCCTCAAAAACAACAACACATACTGAACAAATAAATGTGAAAATCAATGAAGACAACCAAAAGGCTCGTCCAAGGTTCCTGTGCAAGAATAGGGGATTGAAATCTCTAAGTGATAATTCTAAGACACTCATAGTAATAAGTCTGCTCACTGTCATAATGACTAAGCACAACCATCAACAATCATCAAATGAATGGGGATCAATACATAGACAATCAAAAGAAATGATAGTCACCATTCAAGTAGTCTACCAAGATCATGATTCTATTTAACAAAGGGCAAGGATCAGTCATGAGTTATGAAGGAGACCATACATGTAAGTAAGCATGTAATCAAGCAACATGGGCTAAATTGCTGTAAGGAGTCACATGACAGAAATAAAAGGAAAAGTAAGTGCATTCAATCTGGTTTGTACTTGCAAAGCACAATAGGTGTCTTTACATTAAAAGTAGTGACTTCAATACATTACAAAAATCATTGAGTGCTCAAACTATGATGAAGTATGATCATAAGCAAGAAGATGTGCTCTTGCATTATTGACATGTCAATAAGTTGAAAGCATAGTCACCACAACAATCCCTACAGTTACATGATAATTATATGAGAACTCAATAAGAAAACAACCATTTATGAAGACAATTTTTGTAGTGGATAGTCATGTGTAAACAATAGCAACTCGAAGGTACAATCCATGATTTATCACTAGAACAGTCCTTTAGATGAAATCTCATGGTAGGGACAGATCCTTCATGATCATGTCTTAGTAGCCTGAGTGGTGTGCTTGTCATAAGGTGTTTGTGGTGTGAGTGAGGTTGTGTCATTGTCACTCATGGTAGAGTTGATAAGGATAAGAAAAATGCTTGAGGAGCAGTTGCATCAGGAGGCAGTATTACAAAGACAACATTGATCTTACTTAACCAGTACAAAAGCAAGGTATATTCATGTACAAGCATATGAAACAGTTACAAGGGACATGTATATTGTAGCAGACAGGGTACTTTCAATGAGTTGCAGTCAATGATGGTATTTCCTATAAGGGATTCAAAGGGGACAGTTCATTATTTTCATCAGGATTGAATGTGTGCATTGATAGGCCATCATGAAGAGACAATACCCAGGTCATGGTCCACGGTGATAGAGAGTACAAGAACAACATTGTGAGTTCATATAGCATCTACATATTCTTGCTCCAGGATCTAAGTGTCTGATCTTAGGTCTTCCCTTTGAGTCAAGGGTCTGTTTTTCAATGGAAAGGTCTTTTTGTTACTATTGCCTTTTCCATCTTTTTGAAGACTGTAGCAGCATATAGGTGGTCTGCCCCTTAGATCACGAAGGTATGGGATGCACAACAATGAAAAGTTCAATCAAAGTAAGATACAATCAACATTGTATCTGGGATAAGTGACAAGAAGATGGTAAAACATGCATGTATTTGAAGTAGAGTGAGAACATGGAAGCATTGGTAGTGCTTTTACTTCACTTACAGAAACAAATGAACAACTCTTCAGCATAATCTTGAACTTAAGAGAGGCCAAATGCATATCAACAAACTGAAAAGGTAAATGCAAAAATTATAAATGAGAACATTCTACAATAGTGAGGAATTTGGCTGCTCATTAAAGTATTCTATAGCCTCTTCAAAATCATGTTCAAGAACCAAACACAGAGTATGGAGGAGGTTATGCAAAGTTTTCAAATCATTGGATACAGTCTCAAGGAAAGTTAAAGAATTTGCATGAGGTACGGTTCAACATTCAACAATGTCAAGGCACTATTAAAGAAATTTAATGCAATTCTCTCAAGGTTCCACTTCCTGAGCTCAAAAATACCTTATTCCATACTCTATTGCAGAGGTAATTATCTTAGTTTGTTCCATAAAAAAGAAAGATCATTCAAGTGATAGTGTATCTATAGATTAAATGAAGCTGAAGCTTCAAATTAGTGTATTTTTTACTGAGGCCAAGCAAATGAAGATACCATGTACCCAAATGTCTAAACAACAGAAAGGTGAAAGATTTTCTAAGCCATCTGCATTTTGCAACAAATTTGAACCTTTCAAAAGAAAATATGCAAAACACACCTGGGGGTTCAAGTTTAAGGCAACAATGCTACAAATTCAGGAAAATAGGGTGTATTTCAAAGACCCATTTGCATTCTACACAAGAAATTTGAGTTTCTTCATGAAAACAGAACAACCTAGCTTGGCTTTGTCAAAATCCGCAAATACATGAAAAAATGGAGGGGAAGTGTTCTGGGTTGAAATAGAAGCACAACAATATGATAAATTCTATTTTATTCCTTACTTGCTGTGACAACAAAGGCATATTTCTCCACACTAGGTCAAATAACCCACTTGGGGTTCATGGAAAATCAAACTCAGAGTTTTCAAAAGGTATTTAAAGTCCTGTTAAGAGCAAGCCAGAGTATGATACCACATTTTATCATGTTACAGGCCGTAGCTGAAAGTGGCCTTTTGTCTACAACATAGAGAACCCAGTCGGTTCTTCTTTTTACACATTGCAGAAAACAATTCTAGAGAAATAAGCATCTATTCTTTCCATGGCCGCAGCTTCAGGGTGTAATTTTTTCATGAAAAGCAGCTGGTAAATGAAATAGAGTGTCTTTTAGCAACAATAGTGAGGAAACAAGCTTTCACCCTTTATTCTTACAAAGAAGCAAAGCTCGGGGTCCTTATTGCTCAGATTTCAGAAAAGTGGAGTCTGTCAAATTTTACCTGAGGCTTGCTCATATAATCTTCACATTTTGCAAGATTTTGTCGCACAATAAGCTTCACACAAGCTTTTTCTGCTTTTCATGGCGGCTGTCAGTGGGAAAGCAATAGAGGAAAAACAAATGAAGTTCATCAAAGTCTATTCATGGCCGCGGCCTGTGAGTTAAGAATCAACCTCTAAGTCAAAGAAATGCAAGTTTTGGTAAAAAAAAAGTGTTTACCTGAGATCCTGTGATGTTTTCATGAAGGATAAATGTCAAAATGACTGATAAACCCATGAGAAGATATCATTTTCCCCGTGTTCTCCAAACCCTCATGGCGGTAGAGACATTTTCCAGATTCTTCCAAGTGACAAAATGGTGGATTTTTTCCCCATTCTTTCGGTATTATGATTAGGGTTTGACCCTTGTCTTTGCATTTCGATGGGGTGTTTTATCTTTTCTTTTAAAATCAACACATGATAAATGTGATGGGGTCAAACCTTGTATTCCCCCCTAGGCTTTTCATGCCTTATAAACCTTCACACTTAAAAAGCTTTGTTAAGGATCTCACTATGTCATGTGTTATTTCTTAGGCATTCTATGCCTTAGGAATTTCTTTCCTCATTTGACTTATGCTGAAGTGTGAAGTGATGGAGTGTGCCATGAAACCCTTAGGTGATGATTTATTTTGCAAATCATGCGACTTAGAATATTCTTTCCAAGAGCCTTGGAGGTCGACCTTGTTGGCCAAGTAATATTGATACTTATGCCTTTGCAAACCATGTGACTATGACATGTGTGGGAAGAATGCAAAATATGAGTGGTAAGTTGATAGTCAAAGTGCCTTTGAGCCTTTGAGATTTTTGTCATAACATTTGATGTTACATTTTATTCTATGACTAGAGATATCATTTAGGTGACTTTAAAATCACTTTTATTGTGCCTTTTAATGGTAATGTAACACAGAGAATTGTGGGCCCCTTTTGATTTGAGCCTAATTGTAAAGTGATTCGCTAATTGATGTTTTATAAATCACTTAGCAAAATCACTATATTTAATGCTTTAAAAGCCATGTGTTTTCAGAAAGACACATGTTGCATGATAAGGAATATGGTCAAGTGTTGAAATAGGACCAATGATGACTTGCAGAGGTGTGGGGAGTGTGAGATGCTGTTTAGACTATTTTGGTGAAGAATGAGGCCAGCTGGAGGTTTATTTGTCACACTTTTGGGATGGCTATGGACTTAGCTTGTTTTTTCTCCATGTAGAGGGAATTTTAGAGACTTCTAGAAGGTTCTTTTGGAGCCATTTCTGTTTTATCCAAGGATAATCTTCTAGAAGCACATGTGTGGGAGGTTTTGGTGGTTTTTTGGTTAAGTATGTTCATTTGGAACTTTTTAGGGAGTTCTTTCTTTTTCAGCAGGAGGATAGCTACTATCTTGGAGTTATTTTTTTTGATAAAGCTGCATTGTAACTCAGACAAACTTAATACACAGTAAGCACTTTGAATTGATATAGTAGAGCACTTTTACCTTCTCATTTTCTATTTCTCATGTATGCTGTTAATGACTGATCAACTTGTTTTTGTGAAATCTATTTTTTCCTTGCAAGCTTGTCTCATGTTATGCATCTATTTAGCAGAGGGTGTATGTTTGCAGGTTGTAAGTTATGTTGTTAATGGTGCTGATTAATTGTGAAATCTCTATTTTCCTTTTAATAGCATTATTTATAGACCTTCTTATGAAATATTTATGCAAACTGCATTATTAAGTGAGTTGTGTAAGTCAAGCTTTGTGATATTAATTCAAATATGATGAGCTGTTAACAGGTCTAGATTGTTTGGTGTATCACTTTAGTTTTCCTTCTAGCATTAGGTTTATTTTATGCAACCCTTACCCTTACCTCAGAAATTCAGTAGTTAAGTGATATCAAACGGGGAAGCCGACCCACAATCTGGAGGTCTGATTTCAAATAGGTTACCCACAACCTGAAAGCATTCCAATGTTGGTCCAAATCTGCTAAGTGCAATTAGAAAAACTTAGCAAACAGGGTGCAGATTTGGCGTCCCAACAATATCATCATGTTTGTATATGTTAAGTCTGGTTATTGATTATTGAGCTTAACAATATCAATATTAGTTTGATACATTTAGTCTCTCGATAAAGCTATATATTTTAATTTAGTTATTGTTAGCCTATTTCTTGTTGATTTTTTTTTTTTTATTGATAGTAATTATACTTTCAATATATACAAACTCGTTGTATATATATGTTCTTCATATGAGCATCAACTTACAATGAATAATAAAAAATAATCCCATAGAGAAAAAGGATCAATGATAATTCATAAGTGTGATATGGTGGAATGTGATCTAAAGCTAATGACTAGAACCTAAATCACACATTCCACCATCAACATATGATGGACACAAAAGTAACTGAGATAAACTATTTGATTTTTTTCATCAAAGGAAGAGCCAAATAATTGGTTAGGATTTTTGTCCCCTTTTTGTTGTTGGATGGATTGATGATGTGGATGTGAGTGATTGACGTTGCAAACTAAGTACAATGATACTAAAGAAGAAAAGTGTTATAGATTTTGAGAAATATAAAATAAAAGTGCAAAAACAAGAAGTAGGACTAAGGAGTGCAAAGAGGAGAGAACCTAGCATTAAAATTTGATCTCTAAGAAGTTCCTAGATCTTGGGTGGCTATACTATTTAGCCAAATATCACATGATGTAGAGTATTTTATACCAAATCTTAAAATAAAATCTCTTAGTTTTTGTCAATTCAATTTATTTCATCATACAATAAATGCATTCTTACAAAATCCCGAAGTGGTATTCAATCAAATGGTGCTATGAGCCATATTTTTGTTCTTCGCCTTGATGGGGTTGAATTGATTGCAACAACACATTGGAGTGGTTGAGTGAATGTTAGATAAGGTGTCATTTTGTACCCAAAGTGTCCCAATATTTCTAGACTATAGACTTCCAACAAAGTTTCTTAAGAGACCTAAGACCTAAACTTATTTAAGGCTTACGATATTACCTAGTTGACTCTAAAATAGATCACCACCAATAATTTTTTTTAAATTTTTCTTATCATAAACATCTCCCAAATTATTTTTGAGCATGTTATTTTATAGTCCACTTAATATACATAAATTATAGATAAGAAAATATCACATAAGAATGAGAGTATGAGTGCAATATAGTCTGCTCAAATACATTGTAGTCAAATAAAACATGGAAACATCACAAAAGTATATAAACATTAGTCAATTACATTGTAGTAAACTCAAATGCATGTATGACAATTCCTAGAGGGCTTGACCTAAACCTATGATTAACCACATGACAAAAATATTTTTATGATAGTACTAAACTTAAACATGGGGTATTAGGCATGCAAAATGGGGTATAATAATTGTCCTAGGTGCTTAAAACAACTAACACCAACTCATTGATAATACATCAACATGTGTAATTTTTTTATGAGGTATTAGGGACTATGAAAATTGGATATCATACTCATGCATGTTATGATTGTTAAAACGAAGCATCCATATATTAGGCTAAGGCTGGTACCATTTGGAATATTATGATTATTATTATTGTTGAAACTAAGAATCCATGTAGTGATCAATCTAGGGCCGGTAGTATTTGACATATTTTCCATCCCATGTCTTTTAAGAGACTTCATCTATTTGATGTATCCTAGAAGGTATAAAAGCCATGTGTGGATGAATGATCTCTTCTAGTAGGTGTGGATGATGGGTTGACATAATTAGTTTCATAGCATAAAATGTGGTTTTCTAAATTGCTAAATGGGTTCCCTAACACCATAAAATTAATGATCTTTACAACATTTGATAGCTTTACATTACTTCAAAATCACTTCAAGTTGGAAAGAACCACTAGAGGAATTTATAGAGGATTTGACTTCCCAACTATGGGAATAAAAAAATGATTCATATGTGTTATAGATTATTTTCACTTTCACATCAAAGTTTGGACATTTTCTATCTCATGCCTCTTAAGAAAAATCATCCAAATGATGTATCCTAGAAGTTTTAAGGGATGTGGATTGTGAGTCCTCTAGAATTAACCCAACCTCTTGATGTGTTGGTGTAATAAATTTAATACCATGACACATGTACTATTTGCGGAGTTGGTCACTTGATACCCAAACACTACACCAAACTAACACTCTTGGTAACATCTTATTTCTTACCACAATGAGGAAATAAATTTAAGTTAGAAAGATATTCTAGAGTATTTTGTAAAGGAATTATTTATATAATTATAATAATACATTATTCATGAATATGTTTCACTACTTTTATTCACAATTCTATCAAACTTTGACATGTTTTCCATATTATGTCTCTTGAGAGACTTTATCTAACCAAAAAATATAAAAAATTCTAAGAGGCATGGATGCAAGAATGCAACCTACTTTATTTTTTGCCTAAGTAACCCAACATATTGGTGCAATTAGTTTTTACCCACAATATTTTTAATAAAAAAATGATCTCTCAATACCCTAACATTTCCCTAACATGTTGGTATAATTTAGCATAACAAATATTGAACAAGTATATGATAATTTAACATAAATTAAAATGAAATGATAAATATATGTTTCATATGATTGCCATTGTGCTTCATTTTAATAAATTCTTACTAATTACAGTATTTTACTAGTGAAATATATAGTAACTCATTTGATAGAAAATGGTCACATGTAATTCTAAGAAAATCATATATCTAACTATGAATATCATGACAACAAGAAATATTGTTATGTATTGAGGTCTACAAAACTACATATGGTCTTTCTATCAAGAAAAAAAACCATATAACAAGGAATCAATCTATAACATGTTATTATTCATAACTCAACCATTCTAAAGTGATTATACATTTAAATTTTAAGTTTCAAAGTAGGAATACATGAACACAAAGAATAAATTATATTGTATATTGATTTGTATATATAAAGTGGAGAATAATTATACACACACAAATTTGGCATATATGCTAAATAAAAATATTTTTTACAAAATGTGGCATATATGTTATCTCAAAATATATATACAATCTACATGTTGAAAAGCTACATCAAATCCTAAGGGTCCACGTGACTCTATGTATCTAGAAAATCCTCAACCTATGGTGGATCATCAAAAGTTAGCCTCTTGATGCCAAAATTCTTACTATTTGATGGACACAAAGTTGACTGCAATAACAAGTCAAAACACAAATTTTATTAATTACTTCAATAGTAAATAAACAAGTTAGAATATTAAATAGAAACTTATCTATGATAATTTAGAACTTTGAAATTAACATCTAAATCACTATAGTCAACTATAAGGCCCCACCTTAATTTTTTATGGTGCAATTCATTAATTTATAATTAGATAGAATGAAATCAATAAATGATACAACCATAATTATTATGTGGTGATATCATGGGCTATAAAGGTAAACCCTATGGGAATTATCCCTCTTGATCTAATCACCAAGACATGAAAATGCTCAAGTAATGAAAGAGTGTAATAATGTTTCAAGAAAATTGTCATAATAGAAGATTGATAAATCATATATCATAGTGCACATTTTATAAGCCAATATGGTCTCCCAACTTAAAGGATTGTGTGATGTATCCATAAACTACACGATGATATCTTATAAATCTAAAATAATCTAGGTGTGCAATGTGGACAAAGAAATACCAAATATCTAGTTAGCCAAAGTATATTAGCATTATGATTGAAATGGATTGTGATTCATGAAACACTAGTAAAAGATAATATGGGATAGACCTATCATTTACATTAGTTGAATTCAGTCGACTTGACATTTGTTGATAACTGGCATGTTTTATTAGTTAATGGTATTGACTATGATTGAATGATGGAAATAGAGGATTTAAATATGTACCTTCAATCTCATGTGTTCAAAGGTAAAGTTGATAAAGTGATCATAAAAGATGAATATGTAATAAAAGGATAACCTAGAGCATTTAAATGATTAATTGGATTAATTAATATCTTATATTAGGATGACTAAAGGAAATGTGTCCCATGATGTTTTCTTGATTATGAAGGTTGATAAATATGACTTATTCTAATATGGGCTATATAGTAAGGTTGTTAAATATACTCTATCATTTAATGAGTGAACATTATTATATGTAAAGGGTAAATTGGGAATATAATGCTAGATTAAGTGTAATGAAATGATAATCTAGAATAATTAGATGATTATTTAGAAATAAGTAATATTATCTATATGTATATGCCTTATGAAATTGAAAAGCTATGAATTTTGAAAATTATATTTAATTGGGAATTAGATAGATTGATAAATATTAATATCACAAATTTTTGTTGTTAGAATTGAGCTGTGAATATATGTTATTTATGTTGCTTTGATTATGATACTTATTGAGCATATTAACATATGTTTTTGAGTGTGCAGATATAACTCCATGGTCTATGGAATCAGAGATCTCTCGAGAACCCTATGTAATTTAACCATGAAACCAAGACCATTGTCCATATGGAGGGATTGCAGTCTCATTTGTAATGTGATTTATTTCATAATGTTATGTGTAAATGATTGTGATGTGTTTAATTTGTAAAGATGATTTTGAATGTTAGATTTTTGATTTGTTATTTAATTTAATGTGACTCCTAAAATGCAAGTTGGTATCCTAAGTGGAAAATTTCGGATGGCTTCTTTTATGGGATTTTTTGAGGGGCTTTAAAAGCTCATTTTAATTGTTTTCTTCATTTTTGAGACCCTGGGGTAAGTACCTATGGGTATGGGGTTATTTTACACCCCAAACTTGGTCAAAGACTTTATTTGGATCCCTCTTAATGGCCCATTAAGAGGAGTGACGAAAATCAAGTCTTGGGAAGAAGAAGGGATGAATTGTCTTATCTTAATTCCATTCCCCTAAGTTCATTAATGGATTTGGGAAAGCACACAAAGGAATCACAAGTGTGGGCCTCCTTTGTAAGTGACCATGGAAAGAGTTCCCAAGTACACTCCCCATATCCCAATAAGTGCTAACACATGTGTAAGTGCTTGTGGGAGAGTGTGCTTGAAGGAGGAATGAGAGAGTGACAAGTGTCACTACCTCATTCATAGAATTCAAGTTAGGGTTCTCTATTTTTATCTCATTTGGGAATGAGAGAGGGGATTCTTTTCTTGGGCTTTTGGTTTTTGGTTTTGAGGAGGTTTTTCTACTTGGAGATTATTAAGAGTTTTGGTCTTGGCTTGGAAGGAGTAGGAGATGGAGTTTCATCTCAACTCATCCTCACCTTTTGGGAAAGCTCAAGGAGGTAGGCTTCTTGGTTTCTTTGAATTTATTGTGTAAGTTTTGTGAAAAAGGATTTTAAATTGCATGACCAATGTTTCTTTCTTGAATTTAAGTGTTCTTGTTGAATGTTTTATGAAAATGAGATGGGTGTTTTGGATTGGATACCCTTCAAGGATCATAAGAGCAATCCATGTGGGGGTAGAGATAAGATGGAATGTACCTTCTTGGGGGTATGCTCATTTCTTAAAAATGCAAAGGGTAAGAGTACCCGTGGGTATATGGGTGTCCACTATAATATTTGAAGCTTGGGGTGGATGGTATGTATCAGAGCCCAGGTTGCAACACTGGGTACTTTGAGAAGAAGATGGGTCTTAGCTAATGTGTATGTGGTCGTCAAGCGAATCTTATTGCAACAATTGAGTTCCAAAATGTCTTCAACCTAATAAATTTTGAGGGTCTATCTTGTGTGGAAACATTGGGATTAAAATCTATAAAGGTATGTGTTAGCCAAATTTTAATCATTTTAGGTATTAATTAATGATAAGTAGCTCAAAAGAACTTAAGCTTCCAAAGGTAAAACCCTCAAGAATATCATGATTATGCAAATGATGTGCATGTAAAAAAAAATGTTAGTCCACCTAATAAGTGTTATCAAACCTATCACCTTTTGATGCTTCCTCTCCTTGAACTTTAAGAGTGTAGATGATTGTTGTTAAATATGGTTATTAGGGATTTTAATGAGTTAGTAAAATAATATAAATCACCTTTATATTTGTGATTAAAGGAATCTAACTTTTTCCACTTGAAAAGGAATTAGCGATGTCAAAAGAGAAGCTAAATTATTGTGCATAGTAAAGTATAACCTTGAATAATTAAACAAATTATTGTTGATTATATAGTTTAAATTTAGAAAAGAAATCATTTCGTTCAAGCTTAGAAATGCAAGGGAGTGTTTAGAGACTATATATTGATTCCTCATAGTGAACCTTAGACAAGGTTAAAATTGAAAATTATAGTTAAGTCTAATCGAGAAAGATGAGGATGGGGTTAATGTCTAAATTTGAGGTAATCCAATTAAGAAATATTAGCTCAAACTAGGAAGGTTGTGCTAAGAATTTTCTAAAATTCCCATAAGTAACCTTAAAATGAAGGATTGATTTAGCCATAAATATGCCGAGCATATTGCAAACCTTGGTTGTTAGAGTAAGCAAGTTCCATATGTTTTTCTTATGAATAAATTATGAAGTATATCATTCTAGAACCCTCATAACTCTCAGCATGTATGCATTTGAAAACACCTCTAGTGTTAAGTAAGGGTGTGGGGTATGTGCAAGATCATCATGGAAAAAATGGGCCCTTAAGTGGAAATGAAAATTTAGAAAAATAAGAGTTAGGCAACTTGACGTAAAAATTTGAATAAGTTATCTATATTATTTCAAAAATATGTAAGAATAGAATTTTTGGAAAATTGAATATAGTTTTCTAAACTACTAGGTTTAATTTTTTTAAAAAGAATCTATTTGGTGAAAGTTTTAAATTTCAATGTAGTAGGATTTAAATTTCAGTGAAAAAATAAGAACTAGGTGTCTGTCTGACCACCCTAACCATAATAAAATGATAATATTTTTTTATAATATTTTAGATATAAGTAGAGGACTTATGTCTGGATGTGATGCATATTTTTTTGTAATTTTTTTCCAAGTAAATAATTAATTATGAATTTTTTATTACAACTTTTTAAAAATATAAAAACTCGCATGTCTGACCACCTTAACTTGGTCAAAACTTCATGAAATTCATTTTTTTTTAATCCTATAGTATGCGAAGCATAGAATGTGACGATGTTTTGGATTCAAAAATGTGATACCATTTGAAAGCTATAGATGTTTTCAATCAGTCTATCAATCAAGACTTTAGTCGTAATTCTAATAGAAAATGAATAATAATAATTTATTAGATTCAAAGTAAAGTATAATTTATATTGGTGGAAGATGAGAATCTCCTTTAAAAACCCTTTTCGTTTCATCAATTTTGGGTAAAAAAAAGTCGTCAACCACATGGGCGAAGTCTGGAAAAGCAAGGTAAGATGTTAAACACATTTTTTGTGTTGAATTCTTAGGATTGGCAGGTTCTAACCAAATTCTAAAGCAAGCCCGAGGCTAATCCCTAGGCATTAAATTTTGTGTCAGACATATTGGATATCCGATTTGAATCCGATATCCGATATGTTTTAGATATGAGT